>JBBPSV010000702.1:0-14775 GCA_038093795.1 Retiboletus fuscus
TCTTGATATTTCCTCTAGAAAAATTGATTCCCAAAGTGGCCTAGGGAAGTCTCCAGTATGCAAGGGGCTCTACCCAGACAAGACTAGGAGAGAAAATCATCATGATGGCCATTCAGTCATACTCTCATCTATCAATAAATATGCTATTGTTAAATAATTTATTACTACCATAGCAGAAATGTAGTTGAGGCCAATTATTTAATCAATTCCATCATCAGTACTCCTATACCCTCACAGACAGCAAAGCATATTGTCAAGGAGGCTTCATTAAGGGCTATAGTATAGCAAAACAAACCTATTATCTGCCACCTATAAAATGAGGATGGTTTTTGCTCTCAAGTACCAGCATGGGACTTTGAAGGACCAAAAATGATCTAGATGGTCAGGTGAGACCTAAATCAATACAACTAGGTCATATGGATAGTAGTATCTGGGCAAAAGAAAGAGGGTGGATGTCATTTTTGAAAAGATCAAACGTATAGTAATGCTTGGAGGAGGTTTACTACTGGTATTGGGCTTTATTGACTAGAATGGTATGTGAGTGTGCAGTTAAGCTGAGGGGAGAATGGATACTAAACATTATATGGCCATTTGGAAGGGAGGATTACTGCAGAACATGAATAATTCTACAATTTATAACAATCAAATAATTTATTGGTAGGTGAGAGTATGACTGAATGGCCATCATGATGATTTTCTCTCCTAGTCTTGTCTGGGTAGAGCCCCTTGCATACTGGAGACTTCCCTAGGCCACTTTGGGAATCAATTTTTCTAGAGGAAATATCAAGAGAGGTATATTATTTTATTAAGAAGCAAGGATAGATTTTATGGTAATCATGGGAAAATAAACAGGGAGAGTGGGATTGATATATGCTGTCTAACATTCACTTACGTAAAGGTGACATAATAGAACCATTACCACATGTATGTAGTCATATTACAGCATGCTGGGATCCAATATATGTAATCAAAACTCAAAGTCAAATAATTGTCTGAATGAGTTGTCACTTTGAAATGGGTGCCATTTCATTAGATCTAATCCAAACCTTTTGACCCTTGCACCAATAGAAAGCCAAGAGCATATACTACATTTTATCCACCCATAGTTAGCTCTCAGGTTTGAGAGTTATTGAGAGTTATTGGCTTTAGTACAAAATATGCAAACATGTGGACAGTTTTTTAAGCCACTGTACATGGGCTTGGACAAGCTTAGATGAATTTAGATAGGCCAGATAATCTTGGTCAAACTTATATAAACCTTACCAAGCCTTACTAAACTTCAACAAACTTCAATGAACTTGATTGAACTTCAATTCAGACCAGGAATTTTATTATTGGGGCCAATCTCCCAAGTGTCTTGTTGGTGTTGTTCTGGTTCTGTTGCTAGTCCTGGTGGTGAACCAGTGGATAAGGAAGGTTGTGATTGGAGGTTGAGACCAGGATAGGGGTATCTGTTCTTGTTAGTATAGTCAGTCTGAAACCATTCTGCAAAGAAGCAGCCAGCAATGGCTTAGAGTTGGGTATGGGAAATGTACTGAAAGATCCAATCAATCCAAGCATTAGTGGTGCAATCTCTGGGCTCTCCCCAAGTTGCTATGTTAAGGTCTTCTTTGTTACAGCCACTGTCATATCCTCAGGTAACTACAGTAATTTTCCCCTACTTTCCTCTATTTTCCCTGGCTTTCTACAACGACTCTCACATATAGCCCCTATCTATAGCTCCTATAATCCGAGAGCACTATATGCTCAAGTCCAGACTCCTAGTCCCAAGCCTAGAGTACTACATGGCCCACACATGTTAGTCTAGCACTCCTTATAGTACAGTACCCTACACATGGTCACCCTACATATGTTAGTCTAGACTCCCTCATGTACATAGCCTTCCACTTAGCCTTAGCCTTACCTAGTCCTCACTCTAGCATAGTATATCATAGATCTAGTGTACACACCTGTAAACTCCTAGACACTATATAAGCCTCCTAGGACTTGACTGGCCCCCCAGTCTTGTCCTCTTGGAGTTCTCCCTTATACTCCAGTGCTACAAGTCACACCTAACTTGACCTCTTGAAGGCTTAGCATCCTAGTAAGGCATTCAGTCATTTCATTCTTTATGTTCTAATTCATCCCAGCCTGTTTTGTCTTGGATTCCTGCCCAAGTGTTGTTCTCTTTGTAGTTAGATTTATATTTCAGTTCCTCTACAGGGTCTGCAAGAACTATATCAATGGTACCTCCTTGGCATTGGTGTTATGCTTGGCCCAGGTAGGATCAAGCATAGACTCAATGTTATGGTTCAATTTCTATGAAATCAATTTTCACCTTACATGCTAAGTTCTCTTAACTTATCTCTTATCTTTTCATCTTATCTTTATCTGTCAATGTTTGACATCTTATCATGGACTCTCTTTATTTATCCTTATTGACACTTTTATAGAGTTCACCATATCTTAGATTCTTTAATCTCCACGCTGTGCATGGCTATGCACATCACTTCCCTTTTACATTAAGTCTTCTTTCATTTCCTCTATGCTTCTCTTCCATTCCATACCTGTGCACTGCTATGCATTACACATCATGCTTCTTTCTTAATTTCTGCCTCATAGCCTTATGCCTTATGTTTTCCTTTCGCTTTGCTATGCTGCCACACATTCTATCCTTATATAGTTTAATAATGTAAATATGTACAAATAGTCTATAGAGTATAAAAGTACCAGAAGCCAAGCTGGCTAAACACCAGTCTTGTTCTTCTGTGTGTTCCCCTCATTGTCTACTTGAGATCCTGTATAGGATTGACACCAGTCAGACTTAGGCTTTCCTCCTCAATCGACATACTCCCCTTCGGAGCTTAGGTGCTCTATGCTAGGGTGACTATGATTATTCACCTCCACTCTAGCCCAGTATAAAGGCATCTATGATGCTTGCGACCTAGTCCACCCCTTCACAACGACTGCTCAGTGCTAGACGCTTTGGATTGTTTCACTCAAGGGTAGGGTCTGGGACTAAGGAGTACCAGCATTCTTGATGCTACAGTGAAGAACAACAAATCCAGCTCCTATGGAGAAGACCAGGTAGTATAAAAAGGTGAGGGGTGTGATGGGTTCGTCCCCAAAGAGGGTTTGAGGCAGAGGTGAAGTGCCAGAAGGGAATGGTCCAGGAGGGAGGATATTCTGGATGTGTGTCCAGAGAAAGGAATGATAGTCTGGTAGTGAGAAGAGTAGTCTGATGGTAGATACAATAGTCCAGACACATGAGTCTGATGAGAGAGCAATGTGGAAGATGGCAGCAATAATGATGGTGATGAGTACATGCATGCATGCATGTGTGAAGAGGATCCTTTGATCCTCAGAAGTCAAAAGATGTATTTTAAAACCAAAGGTACAAGACTTTATAGTTTGGGCATTTCCCAGGACTGTCAGAGATAAGGAACATGAACTCTAACTATAAAATGAAGCAAAGGTGATGACAAATGGCAGCGATAAATGATGACAATGAATGGAAGGAGTAAAAATAGCTACTTGTCAATGATACAAAAGGAGACTGATGAAGACCAAATAAAAGGACTAATAGACTGGATGGGACTAACCAAGGACTAAGAGACCAGGTGAGGAAGGACAGACCAGACTAGGTAGATGATGACCAGATGGAGTGTACATGATGAGGGATAGTCTGTAGGATGTGGTGAAATCGTGGACTATGACACTAGAGACGTACAAGTCTCTACAATGGTATGATGAGGACCTTTGGGCAAGGTATCTGCTCATGAAGAGCATGCTCAGCATCAAAGGATTAGAGAAGTCCAATGAGGATGAGTCTTATCCTGATCTTGGGAGATCGAGTGTAGGAGTTATCTCAAAGGATGAATTGAGTAGCTCTAGCTTAAGGAATACAAGTGCCAGTGCTAAGGTTTATATACATGTGCCATAGAAGGTTAGAGAACTCTATGGAATGGTTGGGAGAATGAGGAACAATGGAGATATGACTCAATGAAGTGGAGGGACTCAGAAGGAGTCAAGGTGAGTCATATCTGCTGCAGATCTGTTGATCAGTGTTGATCAGAAGCAGCTGTCAATCAAAGATAATCATGAAACACAGGATGGTTGGAACAACCTGAAGCAATGTATGACAATGGTGTCAGTAGTTGGAAATGAAAGAAGACATGCGGTCCATGGGGTAATGACCTATGTATTGTGAGAGTAGTCTGGATAAGGCCAGATGAGATGGATAGAGATCCATTGAGACTAAGCTAAGTAAAAAGAAATAAATAAACATTAAACAGATCAAGTTGTAACAATTGGATGGTAAAAGATAGGGGTTGTTCTCTTGGGATAATATGTTTGATGAGGAAGGTTAAGGAGGCTAGGGTGACAATGTAGATAGATACAGTGAAAATCAAGAGTTGTTCTATCATAAATCTATCAGGAATGACCCTGATAGCACAGTTGGGCAAAGGGAGGTCTCTGGTGGAAGAACTCACCAGGTAGAGGACTATGGATAGTAGTCAAGTCTCTGAGAGATAACTCAGGTGGGAGTTAGAATGAAGAGAGGTGAAATGTTCTTATTTAAGATGGGCAAAAGGCCTCATCTTATATAGGGTATAGAAGTATTTGTACTTATATATATATCTCCTATATATATCTGATCATGTGAGTGATCAGTAAGTGGATAGATAATGGCTTATGAGTAATCCATAGTAGTATCAGTAAGCCAACCAATGGTGTAAATACCTCTTATCTCATGAATGAGTAAGGCGCATAATATGAATAGCATAAGCACAATCATCATGATAAGATCATGTGATGTGGTCTAGAATCATGGTCTAGAATCAAAGATTAAGAATAGAATACCATGATTCTCAACAAAATCTAGTTTACTTCATCTAGATTCTCTGGTTCTGATGCTGATGAGATGGAGGTCTGTCTTTATAGTGGGAAGGTTCTTCCATTTATGGGTACAAGGGGGACTCTGGTCTGTTCATCAGAAAGAGGGTCTTGTTCATGATTTCTGATGTAGGGCAGAGGAGCTAGTTGGTCTCTATTGGATACTTGTACAGGAATTGGTCTAGGTGCAAATCTAGGGACTCTTTGGATGGTAGGAAGTGTATGTAGGTTGCTAATGAGCAATGTAATCCATATGGTAACATGTAGGTAGCCAAAGTATGCCTGTAGATCACAAAGGTGAAATACAATGATGTAGAATAGGAGAGGATGTAGGGCCATGAAACCAGCAGTGTGGCATAAGGTTGATCCAAGGGCTAAAATTAAAAGATCTAGATGGATCTCTCTCTTCTTCTTAAAGGTGTGCCTCAACCTGTTCTTGTGCCTGTAGTACTCTCTGCCAGATCTGGTTACATCTCTCAGATTCTCACTCTGCCCATTCCCTCTCATGTTGCTGCTATATACCAAGTTGTATTCCTTCTTGTATGATCTGAACAACCTCTGTCAGGATAAATACTTGATGGAAATGATAAGTGAGAAGTTCAATAAGCATCTCACTGGCTGGTTCTGATTTGGGACTGGTGGAGTTGGTAGGGAGGTTATAGGTCCAGTGGCTTGGTTCTGTTGGTTCTGATGAGCTTCTAGATCTTCTTGGACTCTGTTCCAGTATTCTGGAACCTCAAGTGGTGGCAGTGATCTGATGATTGATACTGGTCAGTAAACTGACTCATTTTGCTTGTAGGGCAAGTAGTGAGGTGCAGGACTACAAGTATGATAACTAGAGAGCCAGTTGATTGGCTCTGGAAAAAATGGGTCTGGATTCAAGGTTCTTTGTGATTTCTGTCACTGGGTCTCTTCAGCTATCTCAAAGAAAGGAGGGGCTGTGAATGGATACTCCTCTTTCTTAATGCAAGTAGTCACTAGCAAATATGATCAGTTCAAGGGTGTGACTATTGAAAGGGGTCCTACTGGTGAGAACACAAGGTATCAAGATGGAAACTGGGTAGCTAATCCAGGGGCCTAGTTAATAAAGTCTTGTCCTAATGAAATGAGCAAACACCTTACTAGGATGCTAAGCCTTCAAGAGGTCAAGCAGGGGATGACTTTTAGTACTGGAGTAGGGGAAAACTCCAAGAGGACAAGACTAGAGGCCAGTCAAGTCTCTGGGAGACTTTATATACTATTCTGGGGTTTACACTTGTATATACTAGATCTATGATATGATATGTTACAATAAGGACTAGGTGAGAATAGTGGATGATAAGGCTATGTACATGAGGGGGTGAAGGGAGTTGGTAGGTGAACATGAGTAGGGTGAACTCATATAGGGTAGTGTATAATGAGATAGTGTAGACTGACATGAGGAGATCTAGACTTACATGTGTATGCCATGAGTTACCAGCATGGTTGTCTAGGCTTGAGCATGTAGCTCTCCTTGTAATAGATAGGGGTTATATATAAAAGTTATTATAGAAAGCTAGGATGAATAGAAAGAAAAATACTATGATATCCTGAGGTTTGTAACAGATACCTTCATTCCAAAGATTGCCAAATTTTATCCCCTTAACCCAAAAGAGAAAGAGGCTTGTAGAACCTTTGTTGAAGAACACCTCAAAACTGGATGAATCATACCTTCCAAACCTCCTCAGGCTGCTCTCTTCTTCTTTATATCCAAGGAAGAGGGCTCCCTTTGTCCAATCCAGGACTATCATTATCTCAGTAATTATACCATTCAAATATGTACCCTCTTCCTCTCATCTCAGAACTAATAGATGAAATGAAGGACATCACCTTCTTCACCAAGTTTGATATCAGATGGGGATATAACAATATGCAGATCAGAGAAGAAGACCAATGGAAAGCAGTGTTCATTACCCCCCTTGGTTTATTTCAATCAACCATTATATTCTTTGGATTCTATAATACCCTGGCAATCTTCCAAGCATTTATGAATCATATCTTCACTGACATGATCACAAAAGTATGACTCAAAATCTATATGGTTGATCTAGGTATCCATACCAATGGTTCTCTCACTCTTCATCACAAATGAACTCATTAAGTTCTTCAATGCTTTCATAAACATGGCCTATCTTAAAGATTACTAAATGCTCCATTGACATACCCACCATGGAATATCTCAACATGATCATTGGCCAGGAGCTTGCACAAATGGATCCCAAGAAACTCTCTGCCATCACAGAATGAAAACCTCCTACCTTAGTCAAGGGAACCCCCTCCTTCTTAGGATTTACTAAGTTTTATCAAAAATTTATCTCCAATTATTCCAACATTGTCACCCCTCTTACCTTCCTGACCTGCAAGGACCAGCCATGAGTATGGACACCACTCCAACACCACTTTGACACACTATGCAAAATCTTTTGCACTACACCCATTCTGCATATCCCTAATGTTTCATGCCCCTGCTTTATTATGATCAATGTATCTGTTGACAACCTCAAACCAAACAATGGCTTGGGCTATCTCACACTAGGCTTGCTTTAGAGACAAGTGAATGATTGGGAAAACCAACAAGAACTTGACTGGAGTTCTTGGTGGACTGGCATTGCTTATATACGTTTACAGTGTTTGTACATATTATGGACTTGGTCTGTGCGAGTGAGGCTATGGTATCTAATAATAGTATGTATCAGTCAGCAATAACATCATTGATGACAGAGATTAATAACATGAGGTTATCTGACTAAAGAGTCTAGGCTTGGTCACATGACTAAGTATCTCATGGTCACATGCAAGAAAAGTAAAAAGTATTGACAAGAGGTCATATTACTTGTGGTACATAATAGATAAGATGAAAAAGATAAGATAAGAAAAGAGTTCATAACATTACCTCCCTGCTATAGTTCGACTTCCAGGTGAGACCAGGTGGGCCTTTCTTCGTAAGATGGTCCATAATCTTCAAAGAGTTCATTAAATAGACTAGATATGAGGTGCAGCCTCCAAGGAGCATTTGGAACACATTTGTAGAAGTCATTGACCATATCCTTTGCGTATCTCATGACATTCTTCTCAGTTTCCTAGGAGCATTCTTCCTCCGGGTAGCCTTTCCAGTGAACCAAAAATTCCAAGGTTTGTTCTTTCAACCTGGAATCCACGATGTACTTGACTTCATGTAGCTCTTCCCCTTTGTTGGTTACTTCCACCAGTCCAGGTTTGTAAGAAGATTGTCCCATCAAGAAAGCATGATAGGGTTTAATGCGACTTACATTCACAACTCGGTGAATGCACAGTCCTCATGGTAGTTTTAATTTAACTGCATTAGGTCCCATCAACTCTATGACCTTGTAAGGGCCAAGCCATCACTCTGTGAGTTTCTTTGAGAAATGCATTTTTCATTAAGTTAAGGTTTGTTGTGGCCAGCCACACTTCGTCTCCTATTTCATATTTCGGAGATTCAGAATGGTGTTTATCTGCCTGTTCCTTTATTTGGCACTGTTTCTTTTCTAAGTTTTCTTTGACTTGCGCTAGCATGTCCTGCCATTATTCAGCAAAGTGTGGGACAACGGAAGTCTTTAAATTAGAAGGTGGTTCTATTCCCATTCTTGGTTCATAGGATTGGGTAATCTGGAATGGGGTCTTTCCAGTTGCCAAATGAACTCGTTGATTGTATAAGAATTGTGCCAGCACTAACCATTCTGACCAAGCTTCTTGCTTTTCGGCCATGTATAGATGTAAATATTGAGATAGATCTCAGTTAACTTGCTCTGTTTGGCCATCCATTTGGAGGTGGAAAGCCATAGACATACGGAGTTCAATCTTGAGACATTTCCCTAGATCTTTCATCACCTGTGATGTGAATTGTGGACCTTGATCTGATATAATAGAGTTTGGAAGTCTGTGTATTTTCCAAACATGGTCTCTATATAGTTTAGCTGTCTCCAGAGATGTGACAGTTTTATTTGTAGGGATGAAAACAGCTTCTTTTGAGAATCGATCAATGACTACTTGGATGGTGTCGTAATTATTGGATAGGGGTAGGTTGGTTATAAAGTCCATGGAGATGTCTTGCCAGGGTCCTGCTGGAATAGAATTGGGAATGAGTTTTCCTGCTGGGGGAACATTGGTCAGTTTCATTCTATTACATCTTTCACAATGGAAACAATACTCTTTTATGTTGTCTTTGATTTCTTCCCATGTGTAATATCGGGAGATGAGGGCATAAGTCTTATCTGCACCTCCATGACCTGCCAGGGTTGAATTGTGATAGAGAGTAATAATATCCTGGCAAAGCATATCTTCCTCAGGCATGTAGATTTTATGATTTTTTTTGAACAGGCTGGTTCCGTCCCTTAGGAATTGTTGACCAGGTGCTTGTCTTAAGTTAGATTGAGCATTCTTTACTCAGGTGAAGATTTGTTCTTCTTCTGTTTGAACCCAAGTTACTTTTTCCACTCTTCTCACATGTTCCATGGGGATCATTTGGACACCTTTGTTGTCGTTCTCTATTCCAATGGTGTGATCTTCTCGTTGGCTAAGGGTATCTGCTTTTTCCATGGAAGCACCAGGCTTTTTGACTAATTTGTAGTAAAAGCATGAGAGCCATTGAGACCATCATGCTTGTTTTCAATTTAAGTCTTGGCATGTCATAAAATATTGGAGGTTTGCATGGTCTGTCCAAATTTCAAATTTGTGATGGGCTCCTTCTAGGAGATGTCTCCATTGTTCTAATACTAAAATGATGGCTAGCATCTTTTTGTCTGCTATGGGATAGTTCCTTTATTCCAGAGACATGGAATGTGATGAGAATGTAACAGGATACCAAATACCCTCCCGTTGCAACGATAAGACAGCCCCTGTCATGAAATTTGAAGTGTTGCATTCTAAGTGATACTCGCAATTTTTGTCTGGATATGTGAGCATGGGTGCCATAATAAATTTTTCTTTTAAGTTATCGAAGGCTTCCTGTTCCTTCATCCCCCATTTCCAGGGTTGATCTTTCTTTGTTAAGTTGTTAAGTGGTCTAGCCACTATAGCAAAGTCCTTAATGAAGTGGCGATAGAAGTTTGCCAAACCTAAGAAGCTTTGTACTCCTTTTATGTTCATGGGAGTGGGCCAGGCACAGATTGCTTTGGTCTTTCCATCTTCCATAATGATGCCATTCTCCGATATGATCATTCCAAGGAATTCTACTTCTTTCACCTTAAAGATGCATTTTTCTGGTTTGATGAAGAGATCATGTTCTTCTAGTCTCTTTAACACTTCCATCACGATTCGATTGTGTTCCTTTTCATTATCTGTTTTGGTAAAAATAAGTATGTCATCTATATATATAATACAAACATCTGGCATGTTGGCAAAGATGTCTTTCATCATCATCTGGAACATAGCTGGGGAGTTGCACATTCCGAAATACATAACCAGGGGTTCAAAGGCTCCTCTATGACATACAAAGGCTGCCTTCCATTCATTGCCTTCTTTTACGTGAATGTTGTTGTATCCCCAGCATAAGTCCATTTTTATAAATAGTTTAGCTCCTTTTAGTCATTCTACAATCTGAGATATGAGTGGAAGTGGATAATTATTTTTGATGGTTCCTGAGTTTAGATGGCGATAATCCTGCACCATCCTTTTCTTCCTGTCTTTCTTTGGAATAAAGAATACTGGACTTATTTGGGGTGATTTTGATGGTCTTATGTACCCCTTTCATAGTTGGTCATCCACAAAGTCAGAGACTTCCTTTTGCTCATCTACTGACATGGGATAGAGCTTTCCTTTTCATGGTTTTCTTATGGGCATTCACTCTAAGGAAGTCTTTGAGAATACGTCCAAGAATTGGTGATACTCTTTTGGGACCATTTCTTCCATACTGAGTTCTTTCTTTTCAGGTGGTACTATTTCCAGTTTCTTAATCTGTTGATAAGTGTATGGGTCATCATTGAGTTCCTTTTCTTCTAATGTTCTTAGGAATACAGTTTGGTCGGATAATAAATAGCATGTCCGAGGACATCTTGTGAGTTGAAGGGTTCCTTCTTCCTAATCAATCTCAGGGTTGTGCTTGCTTAGCCACATGTATCCAAGTATCATTTGGTTCTTTCCAAGATTGGTTACTTCTGCCATTATCTTCTCTCGGTGTCCTTGATAGTCAATGATTAATTCCGCGGTGTGCATGATGTTTTCTGCAGAGTTCTTTGTACCATCAACATTGAATACTGGAATAGGTCTTTCTAATTCTGTGGTCTTTATTTTGTTCTTCATGATCCAAGCGAGATCTATGAAGATTCTGTTAGCTCCAGAGTCTAGGAGTGCTTCAGCTTGGTGCATGCTATGTTTAGTGGTTGGTGAAGCCACTTTTATCATAAGATACAGCTCTCTTTTCTGCCTTGTGGATTGTATTAGGATCTGTTCTGAGATTTCTTTTGTATATAAATTATTTTTTTGTTTTGTAGCTGAATTAAGCCTGCATTCCCATGCAGCAAGCCCTATTTGGGACCTGGCTTCAGTGTATGTATCACTACTACTGTCCAAGTCACTATCATAAACTGTCTTATCCTGGGAGTTGAAGAAGTCTTCTTCTTCTTCTCCATATTCTGTATCTAAATTACAAAATCTATTATAAGAGGAAATATTGTTCCACAGGGAAGTCTCAGGAGTACCTGGTCGGCTCTGAGACTTTATTCTTTTCTCTGCTTCTTCTGTGTGACCTGAAGGTCCTTGAGATATGCCTCGATTTCATCTACCAAGGATATGTTTTGGATAGCCTTTAAGGCGGACTCCTTTGCCTTTCCTTTTCCTTTTGATGAAGGTAGTTCTTCATCATCCAAGACTCAGTGCTCATAGCACAGACACTGCAATATTTTGAGCACCTTTGGTTATGCCCTCCCCCAAGGAATTTGCACTTGGGGCATGCCTTCTTTGGCTTCTTACAGTCTTTGACCATATGAGCCCCTCCACAGTTAAAACATTTGAGGGAACCTTTGTGTACTGCGTCAATGTCCATCAGCTCCCCTCTGCCGGTGAATGTTCATAAGCCTGAGGACTCCTTGGCTTCTGCCTGGGAATACCAGGTCTTCTTTTTGTGAAGCTTGAAAGCTTCCATATTTGTTTCTACCTGTCTTATCTCCAGGAGGTATTCTTTGACCAAGGAGTATCTCAATCCTTCTTGATAGATAACTCTCATGATGTCATCTTTGGTGTTGTTTTCTAGATAGTACACCACTATCTTGTCAAAATATCTTGTGGCTGAATTGCTGTGGGCCTGAATATAGATTGCTTCTTATCAGATAAGGAAGTCTTGAATACTTTGGCATTCTCCTTGTTGGTATTCAACCAGTTCCTTTATGGCCTGGTCTTGGTCATTCTCAGGGATAAACCTGTGCTTGAGGGTATCCTCCAGATTACTCATGGAGGGCCAGTCATTGTCTTGCATTGCACGGAGTATTTGCATCCATGCCCAGTCAGCAGCTCCATGCTGATCTTTTCTGTCTGTGGAGCCTATCCTTATGAGAACTGCTAGGGTTCTCTCCTTGTCTGAGGTGTAAGCCTTGTTGTTCATTTCGATGAATACTTTCATTCGTATCCACCAGCTTCTGAATTCTTTGTAGGAGCCATCATATGTAGGAGGCTCCAGGACCATAGTTAACTTTTTTGAGATGTTTACATTATGTCTACTGGCTGCAACCATCTCTGCTGCAGCTGCCCTAGATTCAGTGTCTCTCACCCTTGTGTTTACCTGCTCCAGGCTGGCTTGCATGACTGTTAATTGGGCCTGCATTGTTGTGATCAATTGAGCCAGATCAGGGCTTGCGGGTGTGTCGATGCTGTCCATTTCATTTGGTGGTGGATTTCTTGGTGAGGATGGTGGGGAGTCGTGAAGGTGTTCTGAGGAGGTCTCTTCTCCTGAGAATTCTTGTGCTTCTCTCAGAGCCCACAGATTGTCTTATGGGGATGGGAGGAAGTCCGTGATCTTGGATAAAGAAGCAAGGAGATGGTTCTCAAAACCACACTTCAGCTTTGTAGAGATGCTCCGGTTTGTATTGGGAGCATGTTGCAGTAAAACCTGCCCTTATGAACTCTAGAATGTGTTCTAGGAGTTCATCTTCTTGTTTAATTTCTGGAAGGAGGAAATTGTCATTCAGGTCGACCTCTGGAAAGATGTATGGTTCCTATTCAATCTCGACTTTTGGTCAAACCAGGAAGGTGCCTGTTGGTGTGCTTTGGGATCCTAAGCTTTTAAGGATCGGGAACATCCTTTTGTAAAAGAAAATTTAAAACTTGTGAAGCTCTTCACTCTCCAACAAAGTGAGAATCAGGTCAATGACCATCTTGACTTCTCGACTTTGAAATATACATACCTTCACAGAGGTTGGGCACAAGACCACTCTTTCAACATGTGAAGTGGTATGGACTAGCAATAGAATAAATGTGCCTCACATGGACATGCCCTTTCAAGCAGAAGAAGTGAAAAGTATGTAGGTATGGCAGTGTTTAAACCTTTAAGACCTCTCAAGGCCACCAACTACTCACTCCTTACAGGCAGATGAGTCTCTCCACACTCTAGTGTGCATGGCTATGTAAAATGAAAAGGTTGCCAAGTGGTGGTGGAAAGTAAAACGAGAATTTCCTTTAAAAGCCTAGGGTCCAGCTATATCCCTTTAATGCTAGGGGCTGCGTCTGCATCACTAGGACAGGCATTGAGAAGAGGTGTGAGATAGGGCAAGTGAAGATAGTCAAGTTCTAATGTTGACAACCTCAAACCAAACAATGGCTCGGGCTATCTCACACTAGGCTTGCTTTAGGGATGAGTGAATGATGGGGAAAACCAACAAGAACTTGACTGGAGTTCTTGGTGGACTGGCATTGCTTATATATGTTTACAGTGTTTGTACATATTATGGACTTGATCCATGTGAGTGAGGCTATGGTATTTAATAATAGTACATATCAGTCAGCGATGACATCATCAATGATGGAGATTAATAACATGAGGTTGTCTGACTAAAGAGTCTAGGCTTGGTCACATGACTAAGTATCTCACGGTCACATGCAAGAAAAGTAAAAAGTATTGACAAGAGGTCATATTACTTGTGGTATGTAATAGATAAGATGAAAAAGATAAGATAAGAAAAGAGTTCGTAACAGTATCACTTCTTGCAGCAGGAGCAGTCCTCATGCAGAAAGACTCAAATAGAGATAAGAAACCATTTGCTTACTTTCCCAAGACCTTCTCTCCTGCAGAATGGAACTGCAACATCTATGACAAAGAACTCCTTGCTATTATCCTTTCCCTTGATGAGTGGAAACACTACCTTTTGGGCACCTCCAACCCCATCTCTGTCTTTACTGATCATAAGAACCTCTCTTATATCAGAGACCCTTGGAAACTCTGCTGTCACCAAGCCTGCTAGTTGCTCTTCCTGCAAGACTTCAATATTATCTGGATTGTCACTTCAGAGACAAAGATGGGCCCACTGACATCCTATCCTACAAAGATTCTATTGACATCTCCTCTGACAACTCTGATGCCTCCATTGCCCTTGACCCCATCATTGTCAATGCTCTTGATCCCATGCTCACATAGCATATTAAGAATTCTACCCCCTCCAATCCCTTCATTCTCCATACTCTTGCTGCACTCAATCAGGCCTCCCTACTCTTCACTCAAATGTCTTTTTCCAACTGGAACTTCAACAATGGTCACCTCTACTTTAAGAGGTACATGTATGTTTCCCCAATATCATGATCCCCCTTTCTCCATGCTATTCACTCCTCACCTCTCTTAGGACATATGGGGGTCTTCTGCATAAAAGCTGTTCTTGAACATGACTTTTGGTGGCCAGGCCTCTCCACCTTTGTTAAACACTTTGTTGATGGCTGTGCAGT
>JBBPSV010000703.1:0-14761 GCA_038093795.1 Retiboletus fuscus
ACCAATGACACATCTATATCCAAATGGTCAAAGGTCTCTGACAATCTATTTGTTACGACTTGACCTGCTTATGCCTATTCTTTTTCTTTTCTTCTACTTAGCCTAGCCTTGATGGACTCCTGTCTATCTTGTCTGGCCTTACCCAGACTGCCCTCATGATATGTAGGTCATTATCCCATGGACCACATGTTTCATTTCCGACTATTGACCCTGCTGTCATTGGTCACTTTGGGTCATTCCAACCATCTTCCATTTCATGATAATCTTTGATCAACTGCTGCTTCTGATTGACAGATCCATAGTGGATATGACTTGCACTTACTCATTCTGACTCTTTCCTTCATCTCAAGTCATATCTCCTTTGTTCCAGTTTCACCCAGCTATTCCATGATGTTCCATAGCCTTCCACAATTCACATATATAAACTGTAGTCCTAGCATTTGTATTCTCTAAGCTAGAGCTACTCAATCTACCTTGAGAAACTCCTATGCTCAATCTCCCAACTTCAGGATAAGACTCATCCTCATTAGACTCATTGAACCCTCCATTGCTGAGTGTGCTCTTCATGAGCAGATACCTCATCTGAAGGTTCTTGTCATATCATAGCATCAAGAACACTGGTACTCCTAGTCCCAGACCCTTACCCTTGAGTCTATGCTTGACCCTACCTGGGCCAAGCATAACAAAAGCTCTAGCTTATCACATCACAGCTACCATTGAGTAGACCCTCTTCAGCTGCTCAACCCCCACCAATCTCCACCACCTGGAGAGCTATAGAACAGCAAACTGCTGAATCAGCATCATCAGACTCAAATGCTTCCACTAAAAGCTCTGATAACCCTGACCCAGATCTCAACCTACACTTTCCTTCTGCAGAAGCAGAATCCCAAGAAATCTCTAGACAACTATCCAATCAACTTTCGACTGGATTAGTGATCCCTTGTGAACCCACTCCACTATCACCAACACCAATTGCTCAGAGCAGTCATATATTTCCAGCCACGGCACCTCCAGCTGCCCAGCCTCAGACTCCCACTATGGGAACCAAACCCACAGAAATCCATCTCAGAGTCCCTGAGGACTTTGATGGCAACCTCACAAAAGCATACCCCTGGTTGTGCTCAATACAACTGTACCTCTCAATCAATGCAGAAACCTACAATGATGATGCATGGCAAATAGTTTATGCACTCTCATTCATGAAGAAAGGCATGGCCACTACCTGGGCTGATACTTTCAGAGAATTCAAGATAACAGGTGGAGGCTTCTCTCACAGGAAGTGGTCCAACTTTGTAACTGAGTTCAAAGGAGTTTTTACCCATTCTGAATCAGTTACCAACAGTATCACTTGGCTAGCGAATGATCCCTGGAAAAAAGGGCAAGTTTTCTCCTTCTTTGGCTAACTACACTGCCCAGTTCAGGTCTAAGGTTTTGGTGGCAAACATCTCCAATGAAGCTGTTCTTATTTCATATTACTCCACCAGGATCCCCAAAGATCTGATGTTTGATGTTCTCCGAATGGAGAATCCCCCTGCCAAGGTTACTGACTGGTACAAGAAGGCAGCCCTCTTTGACTCCCACCACTGATAGGCTTGTGGGATTGCCCAGCAACATAAGAAACCCAGTGCCCTGTACATGCCAACCCATTCTAGGAAAGAAGAGAAGGACCCTGATGCCATGGATGTTGATGTGGTCTGTCTCCCCCCTAAGCTCACTGAAGCCAAATGCCAGAAATGCTTCAAAGAAGGATGATGCCTTCATTGTCGCCAGACTGGCCACATGGCTAAGGAGTCCAAGGTTTATGACATTCCCAAGAACCCCAAGAAGACCTGTAAGGTCAAGAAGGACAATGTTCCCATGCTAGCTGACTGTGAAGAAGATGATGACAATGATGTAAAATCAGTAGCTAGGATTTCCTTCTCTCAAAAGGATTTTTAGAATGGAGGACCCCATCAACACAGACTCCTCCCATGTGTACCAATGTACTTGTATCTGAGACTTGCAAGTCAATGCAAATCCCAGTTCAGCTCATTGTACCTATGCACACTCTCAAAGCTGTTGACACCCACACCTTGATTGACAGTGGTGCTGATATCTCTTGCATAGACTGGAACTTCATGTGAAAGCACAAACTCCTGATCACTCAACTTCTGAAACCCATCCCAGTCTGGAACATCAACCAATCCAGTAACTTGCATGGAGCGATCTGCTTCACTTGCACCCTCTATGCCAACACCAAAGGAATCACTCAGAAAGTCCTCTTCTACATCATGTCCTGTGGAAGTGAGAACATCATCCTAGGACTCCCCTGGCTTTGATCCACCAACCTGAAGATTGACTGGTTTAAACAGACAATCGACATTCCAGAATCCTGCGACCAGTCAAAGATACTTTTTCAAGAACACAACATCACTACCTTGGAGTTTAGTGACTGATTCAAGAGACCCAGCTTCAACTGAACCCCCTCATGACAAGTCAAAGTCAATTGCATTGACCATGCCCAACTTTATGAATACCTCAATGAAGAATCGGAAAACGAATTCTGTCAATGAGCCCATGACCACTACTGTATTGGTTGTATCCAGTGATGTGGATCACAGTTCTACCCCTTAGATTCTCCAGTCATTGCCAAGATTACTTTGGCCATGCAATTGGCACAGGCTGAGTTCAACAAGAAACCCAAAGTCACTCTTCCCCCTGAGTATGAGCAATTCCAAAAGATCTTTGAAGAACAATCCATTGGACAGCTACCACCAGAATGGACTTATGACCATGAAATTAACCTTAAAGAAGGCTTCAAACCCAAGATCAGCAAACTATACTCACTATCCCTATGAGAACATGAAGCCACCGAAGCCTTCTTAGAAGAGAACCTCCAGTCTGGCACCATCTGACCCTCAAACTCCCCTCAGGCATCCCCTTTCTTCTTTGTCCAGAAGAAAGAACTAGACCCCTCCAGGAATCCAAAGCTCTGACCATGCATGGACTATCGGAAGCTTAATGACCAGACCATCCATGATGCATACCCCCTTTCCCAAATCAATGACCTCATCAACAAAGTACAAGATGCCAAGGTCTTCATCAAGTTCAATGTATGTTGGGGATATAACAACGTCTGGATTAAAGAAGGACACCAATGGAAGGAAGCATTCCTCACCCACAAAGGTCTCTTCAAGCCAATGGTCATGTTCTTTGGAATGACCAACTCCCCCGCCACATTTCAACAATTCATGAATGACTTATTTGGAGACATGATCTCTGAGGGTTGGCTCATCATCTATATGAACGATCTCCTCATCTTCTCTCCAGATGACAATGCCCACACAGAATGGACACAGTGAGTCCTTCAAAGGATGGAGGAATTAGACCTCCACCTACATCTGTCTAAGTGTTCCTTTGCTACAGAACAGGTTGACTACCTTAGGACAATCCTCTTCCTGGGCAAGCTTGCCATGGACCTGGTAAAGCTTGATGGTATTACCTCGTGGCCTGCACCCACCTTAGTAAAAGAAGTCCAGTCCTTCCTTGGGTTTGCCAACTACTATCAGCAATTCATCCTGGACTACTCTACCATCACCCATCTCCTTATTGACCTCACCAAGAAGACACAACCCTGGGCCTGGACTACCACCCAAGAAGAATCCTTCCATCATCTCAAGGAACTCTTCCTCTCTTGACCAGTCCTTTGACTCCCCAACCCCTCCACCCCATTTGCCATTGCTACTGACACCTCAGGCATCACCACAGGTGGAATCTTTTTGCAGACTGATGAGAACAGTGCATGGCACCCCTGCTCATATCTGTCTCAGTCATTCTCCCCAGTCAAACACAACTACAACATCCATGATTGCAAACTCCTTGCCATTATTCACACTCTTAAGTCATGGCAATACCTCCTCCATGGGTTGCCCTTCCCTGTCCAGGTTTTTACTGACCACAAGAACCTCACCTACTTCTGTGCCCCATAGAATTTCAATCGCCAACAAGCCCACTGGTTGTTAGACCTAGCAGACTTCGACTACAAGATGATTCACATCCCTGGATTCCTCCTCACTGGGCTGGATACCTTCTCATGTCGTCCTGACTTCCTTGTGCATGCTCTGGATAACACACAGATGGTTCTTCTCCCAGATTCCATCTTTGTCCACCTCATCAACTCTGCACTGTGTGACCACATTAAGACTACTTCACAAGATGACCCCCTGTTCCTCCAGACCCTCCAAGCCTTTGATGGCTCCATCCCCATGGCCTTCCACTCCCATTTGAGCGACTGGCAACTCCATGAAGGCATTTTGACCTATCAAGGTCACATCTATATTCCCCCTGTTGCTGGACTTTGTAAATCCATTCTCCAACAATGTCATGATCACAAATCTGCTAGTCACCCTGATTTTCTTAAGACTTGGCAGCTTGTTGTGAGTGAGTTCTGGTGGCCTGGTTTGGCCCAGTATGTTCACAAGTATGTCAAGGGTTGTGCCCTCTGCCAGCAGCACAAGGTCAACACCCACCCCACAACCCCCCCACTCACCCCAAACAAGTCCACTGCCACTCATCCCTTTCAGCAGATCTCATGCGACATGATCACAGATCTCCCCAAGTCCAATGGTTTCATGGCTGTTATAGTCTGGGCTGACTTTGCATCTTCGAAGGGGGCTGTTTTCTGCCCCACCACCAAAAATGTGACTGTGGAAGACATCGCTGTCCTCTATTTTAAGAAGGTCTATCCCAGATTTGGCCTTTATGAAAAGATCATCTCCAATTGAGGCCCCCAATTTGCTTTGCACTTCGCAAAAGAACTTGGTAGGCTTCTTGGATGTTCCCTTGCATTATCCACTGCATATCACCTCCAAACTGATGGGGAAACCAAGCAGATCAATCAGGAACTTGAGACTTACTCGTGGATCTTTGCAGGGAACAACCTGACTACTTGGGCCAATAGGCTGATCCACACTGAGTTTGTGCACAATCACCGCCCCCATTCCATAACTGGCAAATCCCCATTTTACCTAATGATGGGATATGAACCAACCCCAGTCCCTACCATCCTTCTGCTCACCGATCTCCCAGTTGTGGAAGAGTGAATCAAGGAACTCACTGCTGCCTACCAAGAAGCCCTTGCTGCACATGATCTAGCCTGACAAGTCATGGCTTCCCAGAACAAAAAGAATTTCACCCTGTTCAAAAAAGATGACCAGGTCTGGCTTGAGGCCAGAAATTTAAAACACAACCTGACTCACCCAAAATTTGCCCTGAAACATGAAGGACCTTTTACCATTACCAAGGTACTGTCTCCAATCACATATCAACTCCACCTCCCCAAGACTTGGAAAATACACCTGGTGTTCCATGCATCACTCCTTACCCCCTACAAGGAAAACTCCATGCACAGCCCCAACTTCCCATTGCCCCCATCTGATCTTATTGATGGAGAAGAACAATATGAAATTGAAAAGATCATACAACACCAGGGCTCTGCTGTCAACTGACAGTTCCTCATCCACTGGCATGGTTTCACTGCTGCCAATGACATCTGGCTCCCCAAATGGGAGTTCAAACACACCCAAGCAATCCTTCAAAGCTATAAGAAGCTTCACCCCAAGGTCTTCCATCCTTAGAACTCTATGCACTGGTCTCTACATGAGCATCACCAACCAAGTCCTAACTGTCTTCAAAACCTTGAACATATCTTACTCCCCCTTGACCGAATCTTCTCCCATTGAATCTTCCCTTACTGACTGTTACGCTTGGCCCAGGTAGGGTCGAGCATAGACTCAAAGAGGGTTCTGGGACTTGAGGAGTACCAGCGTTCTTGACGCTATGGTACGACTAGGAACCTTCGGGCGAGGGATCTGCTCACGAAGAGCACGCTCAGCGTCGAAGGGTACGATGAGTCCGAGGAGGACGAGTCTTATCCCGGTCTTGGGAGATCGAGCATAGGAGTTAGCTCAAGGTATGATTGAGTAGCTCTAGCTTAAGGAGTACAAGCGCAGAGTCTACGGTTTATATACTCGAGTCATGGAAAGTCACGGAAGCCCGTCGAAGGGGCGGAAGGACAAGGGCTGAAAGGAGATGTGACTCGGGAAAGCGTAAGGACTCGGGATGAGTCAAAACGAGTCACATCCGCTGCGGATCTGTCGATCAGTGTCGATCAGAAGCAGCTGTCTATCAAAGATTATCATGAAACAAGGAAGTGGCCGGAACGGCCCGAAGCGACAATGACAACGGGGTCATTAGTCGGAAATGAAAAAGAGATGCGGTCCGTGGGAGTATCGACCTACGTGCCATACGGGATCAGTCTGGGTATCGCCAGACGAGATGGATAGCGATCCATCGAGGCTAAGCTAAGTGAAAAGAAAGAAAAGAAATAAACGGGGCCAGGTCAACTCGTAACACTGACTCCATTCTCCCTCCCCTCAATGGAGTTGATTACACCACTGCCCTTGCCCAGGAACTCTCCATCCCAACTATCCACCCACCTATGGTCCTCGCCAATGATTTCCCTAGTAACTCTGCTACCCCTGGATGGAACACAAACCCCCTCTCTTGGTCTTCTGTCCTAGAGGAAGAAGAAGAAAAACCAAAAACCATCTTATCTGTAAACATACCTCGCTTCACCTATATCCTTTGGTCCAATCTGCTGTCTTGTAAGTCAGGATGACTCCTTCAGACCCATCTCCACAACTCCCACCTTGCAGCCACCATGAAGGCACACCTAGATGTAAACTCTCCTCTGAAATCTTTGTACTTAGCTTTTCTCCAGGTCTCTTGTCTTGATCCCATTGCCTCTTTTACCTCCACCAATGCCCAATCTGAGTTCTTCTCCACATAGCTCCAACTTGTAGCCAGCTGCATCCACAGTTATCTTCTCTCCACTATGCACCAGCTAGACATGCTGGATTTCATCGCTGACATAGAAATATATTCACAGGACCTCACCAAAGCTGGTCTTCCCACACCTCCCATTCATCCCTCTCTCCCTCTTGACACCATCCTAGTTCCCTCACTGGCTGAGCCTGCTGCTTCAATGCTGTCTGTGTTATCTTCCCCATTATTACCAAGTGAGATAAACCTCATTGACTGGCTCAAGAGAGTCCATCTTATGAATGAAGGCGAGATCAGCCTCTTGCATGATCACCCCCTCTATAACATGTCCTGCCTTCATTGTCACTGCCTTGGACACTGGTGCATTGACTGCCCAGAATACCAATGCCCTTTCTGCCTATCCATGCACCTAGGACATATCCAGAACCAGTGCTCTCTCTGCTGTTGTCCCTGCCCTGCTATCCTGTCATCCTCATCCTCTCACTCTTCTTGGTCCTCTCAGTCTTCCAGTAGGTCAAACCATCCCTGACCTTGCCCTTTAGCCGAGCATATCCAAGACCAGCTAGAACTGGATTTTACTGATGATGTATGGGATGACATGGCTTATGCCAATATCACTGGATCCCCCAATGGTGGCTACATAGACTTATAGTACCCTCAAGTAGCATTGAGGAGCATAAGAGGGGGGTAATGTTATGACTTGACCTGCTTATGCCTATTCTTTTTCTTTCCTTCTACTTAGCCTAGCCTTGATGGACTTCTGTCTATCTTGTCTGGCCTTACCCAGACTGCCCTCATGATATATAGGTCGTTATCCCATGGACCACATGTTTCATTTCCAACTATTGACCCTGCTATCATTGGTCGCTTTGGGTCATTCCAACCATCTTCCATTTCATGATAATCTTTGATCAACTGCTGCTTCTGATTGACAGATTCACAGCGGATATGACTTGCACTTACTCATTCTGACTCTTTCCTTCATCTTGAGTCATATCTCCTT
This sequence comes from Retiboletus fuscus, assembly GCA_038093795.1. Taxonomy (NCBI): domain Eukaryota; kingdom Fungi; phylum Basidiomycota; class Agaricomycetes; order Boletales; family Boletaceae; genus Retiboletus; species Retiboletus fuscus. Next base: position 7,826 of record JBBPSV010000703.1, read on the forward strand.
TGTTCCAGTTTCATCCAGCCATTTTACAATATTCCATAGCCTTCCATGATTCACATATATAAACCATAGTCCTAGCATTTGTATTCTCTAAGCTAGAGCTACTCAATCTACCTTGAAAAACTCCTATGCTCAATTTTCTAACTTTGGGATAAGACTTGTGTTATGCTTGGCCCAGGTAGGATTGAGCATAGACTCAAGGGTAGGTTCTGGGACTATGGAGTACCAGCATTCTTGATGCTTTGGTATGACAAGGACCTTTGGGCAAGGTATCTGCTCACAAAGAGCACACTCAGCAATGAAGGGGTCAGAGGAGTCCGATGAGGATGAGTCTTATCCTGGAGTTGGGAGATCAAGCATAGGAGTTATCTCAAAGGGTGAATTGAGTAGTTCTAGCTTAAGGAGTACAAGTGCTAGGACTATGGTTTATATACCTGAGCCATAGAAGGTTAGAGAACCCTATGGAATGGTCAGAAGAACGAGGAACAATAGAGATATGACTTGATGAAGTGGAATGACTCAGGAGGAGTCAAGGTGAGTCATATCCACTGCGGATCTGTCAATCAGTGTTGATCAGAAGCAGCTATCAATCAAAGATTATCATGAAACAAGAAGATGGTCAGAACAACCTGAAGCAATAAGTGACAGTGGAGTCAGTAGTCAGAAATGAAAGATAGAGTCTGAAGGGTTACAGCCTTCATAGCATGGGATGGGTCTGGGTTGAATGAGCCAGACAAGATGGACAGGAGTCCATCGAGACTAAGCTAAGTAAAAAGGAAAGAAATAAATGTAAGCAGGTCAAGTCATAATATTACCCCTCTCTTATGCTCCTCAATGCCACTTGAGGAGTTCTAGAAATCAATGTAGCTCCTGTTGGGGGAACCAGTGACATTGGCATATGCCATGTCATCCCAAACATCATCTGTGAAGTTGAGCTCTGGCTTGTCTTGGATGTGAGACGTGAGTGGGTGAGGTCAGGGGCAGTTTGACCATCCCAACGAGCAAGGAGAGTAGGAGGAGTGAGATGAGGATGATGAGGGGGTAGAGGGGCAGGGATGATGGCAGAGAGGGCACTGGTTCTGAATATGTCCAGGGTGCATACATAGACAGAAAGGACACTTGTACTTAGGGCAATCAATGTGCCAGTGTCCAAGGTGGTGACAGTGAAAGTAGGACACATTGTATAGGGGGTGATCATGGATGAGGCCAATCTCTCCTTCATTTATGAGATGGACCCTTTCTAGCTGGTTGATGAGGTTCACCTTGCTGGGTGATAGTGGGGAGGATGATGCAGACAGCATTGGAGTGATGGGCTCAGCAGGTGAGGGAATGAGGATGGTTTCGAGCAGGAGAGAAGGATGAACTGGAGATGCTGGGAGACCAGCCTTAGTGAGGTCCTGTGAATACCTTTCAATGTCAGCAATGAAATCCAGCATGTCTAGCTGGTGCATGGTGGATAGGAGGTATGAGCGGATGCAGTGGGCTACAAGTTGGAGCTGTGTGTAAAAGAACTCCAACTGGGCATTGGTGGAGGTGATAGGGTCGAGATGAGAGACCTGAAGAAAAGCTAAGTACAATGATTCAAGCAGGGAATCTACATTTAAGTGGGCATACATGGTGGCTGTGAGGTGGGAGTCACAGAGGTGGGTTTGAAGGAGATGTCCAGACTTGCAAGACAACAGGTTGGACCTGAGAGTGTAGGTGAAGTGGGGTATGTTAACAGATAAGATAGTTTTTGGTTTTTCTTCTTCTAGGACAGAGGGCCATGGGAGAGGAGTGATGTTCCAGCCAGGGGTGGCTGAGTTACTGGGACAGTCATTGGCAAGGGTCATGGGTGGATGAATAGTAGGAATGGAAAGTCCCTGGGTAAGGGGGGTGGTATCATTGACTCCCTCAAGGAGGGGAAGAGCAGAGTCAGTGAAGGAAGACTCGGTGAGGGAAGACTCAGTCGAGGGAGAGTAAGACATGTTCAAGGTTTCAAGGACTGGTAGGACTCAGTTGGTGATGCTCATGTAGAGACCAGTGCATAGAGTTCTAAGGAAGGAAGATCTTTGGGTGAAGCTTCTTATAGCTTCGAAGGATTGCTTGGGCATGTTTAAACTCCTGTTTGGGGAGCCAGGTGTTGTCGGCAGTGGTGAAACCATGCCAGCAGACTAGGAACTGGCAGTTGACAGTGGAGCCCTGGTGTTGTATGATCTTTTCAATTTCGTACTGTTCTTTGCCATCAATAAGATCAGGTGGGGGCAATGGGAAGTTGGGGCAATGCACAGAGTTCTCCTTATAGGGGGTAAGGAGGGAGGCATGGAAGACCAGATGTATTTTCCGCTTCTTGGGGAGGTGGAGTTGATATGTGATTGGAGATAGTATCTTGGTAATGGTAAAGGGTCCTTCACATTTTGGGGCAAATTTTGGGTGAGTCAGGTTGTGTTTTAAATTTCTGGCCTTGAGCCAGACCTGGTCACCTTTTTCAAACAGGGTGAAATTCTTCTTGTTCCAAGAAGCCATGACCTGTTGGGCTAGATTGTGTGCAGCAAGGGCTTCTTGGCAGGCAGCAGTAAGTTCCTTGATTCGATCCTCCACAGTCAGGAGATCGGTGAGCAGAAGGATGGTGGGGATTGGGGTTGGTTCATATCCCATCATTAGGTAAAAGGGGGATTTTCCAGTGACAGAATGAGGGTGGTGATTGTGAGTGAATTCAGCATGAATCAGCTGATCAGCCCATGTGGTAGGGTTATTCCCTGCAAAGATCTGCATGTAAGTCTTGAGTTCCTGATTGATCTGCTTGGTTTCCCCATCAGTTTGGGGGTGATATGCAGTAGATAATGCAAGGGAACATCCAAGAAGCCTACTGAGTTCTTTTGTGAAGTGAGAAGTGAATTGAGGGCCTCGATCAGAGATGATCTTGTCATAGAGGCCAAATCTAGGGTAAATTTTCTTCAAATAGAGGACAGCGATGTCCTCCATTGATGCATTCTTGGTAGTAGGGCAGAAAACAGCCCCCTTTGAAGATGCAAAGTTGGCCCAGACTATAACAGCCATGAAACCATTGGACTTAGGGAGATCCATGATCATGTTGCACAAGATCTGCTGGAAAGGGCAGGTGGCAGTGGACTTGTTTGGGGTGAGTGGGGATGTTGTGGGGTGGGTGTTGACCTTGTGCTGCTGGCAATAGGCACAGCCCTTGACATATTTGCGAACATACTGGGCCAGACCAGGCCACCAGAACTCACTCACAATGAGCTGTCGAGTCTTAAAAAAGCCAGGGTGACCAGCAGACTCATGGTCATGACACCTTTGGAGTATGGACTTACGAAGTCCAGTGACAGGAGGAATGTAGATGTGACCTTGATAAGTCAGAATGCTTTCATGGAGTTGCCAATCACTTAGGTGGGAGCAAAAGGCCATGGGAATGGAACCATCAAAGGCCTGGAGCATCTGGAGAAAGAAAGGATCATCTTTTGACATGGTTTTAAAGTGGTCACGCAATGCCAAGTGAATGAGGTGGATGAAGATGGAGTCTGGGAGGAGTACAGTCTGTATGTTATCTGGAGCATGCACAAGAAAATCAGAACAGCATGAGAGGGCGTCTGGCCTAGTGAGGAGGGATCCAGGGACATGGATCATCTTGTAATCAAAGTTGGCTAGGTCCAATAACCAGCAGGCTTGTTGCCGATTGAGGTTCTGAGGGGCACAGAAATATGTGAGGTTCTTGTGATCAGTGAAAACCTGGATCAGGAATGATGAGTCATGGAGGAGGTGTTGCCAAGACTTTAGGGCATGGATGATGGCAAGGAGTTCTCAGTCATGGATGTCATAGTTTCATTCTGCTGGGGAGAACAATTGGAAGAGGTATGAGCAAGAGTGCCAAGCACCATTCTCATCTGTCTGTAAAAGGATGCCATCAGTGGCAATGCCTGAGGCATCAGTGGCAATGACAAACAGTGCAGAGGGATCAGGGAGGTGAATGATTGGATGAGAAAGGAAGAGTTCCTTGAGGTGATGGAATGAGTCTTCCTGTATAGCAGTCCAGACCCAAGGTTGGGTTTTCTTAGTGAGATCAATGAGGGGTCGAGCAATGGAGGAATAATCTGGGATGAATTGCCAATAGTAGTTGGCAAATCCAAGGAAAGACCAGACATCTTTGACTGAGGTGGGTGTGGGCCAGGAGGTAATCCCATCAAGCTTGATAGGGTCCATAGCCAGTTTGCCAGGGGAGAGGACCATCCTGAGATAGTCCACTTGCTCTGTGGCAAAGGAGCACTTGGAGAGTCTAAGATGAAGATCAAGCTCCTCCATCCATTGGAGGACTCACTTAGTCCATTCTGTGTGGAGTTGCTTGTCCAGGGAGAAAATGAGAAGATTGTCCATGTAGATGATAAGCTATCCTTCAGAAATCATATCTTGGAATGAGTCATTTATGAAATGTTGGAAGGTGGCAGGGGAGTTGGTCATGCCAAAGAACATGACCATGGGTTCGAAGAGGCCCTTGTGAGTAAGGAAGGTACCTTTCCATTGGTGTCCTTCTTTAATCTGGACATTATTATACCCCCATCATACATCAAACTTGGTGAAGACCTTCACATCTTGCACCTTGTTGATGAGGTCATTGATCCAGGGTAAGGAGTACACATTGTGGATAGTCTGGTCATTGAGCTTCCGATAGTCCATACACGGTCAGAGCTTTGGGTTTTCCAAGGGGTTGAGTTCTTTCTTCTGGAGGAAGAAGAAAGAGGATGCTTGGGGGGAATTTGAGGGTCAGATGGCACCAGACCAGAGGTTCTCTTCTAAGAAGACTTTGGTGGCTTCATGTTCCTGCAGGGATAGCAGGTATAACTTGCTGATCTTGGGTTCAAAGCCTTCCTTAAGGTTAATCTTGTGGTCATAAGTCTGTTCTAGTGGCAGCTGTCCAATGGGTTGTTCTTCAAACACCTGTTGGAACTGCTCATACTCTGAGGGTGACTTTGGGTTTTTTGTTGAACTCAGCCTGCACAAGTTGCATGGCCAAGGTAATCTTGGCTATAACTGGGGAGCCTAGAGGGTAAAACTGTGACCCACATCACTGGATATGATATCCATCAATGCAGAAATTTACAACGACGATGCTAGGCGAATCGCCTACGCACTCTCTTTGATGAAGAAAGGTATGGCATCTACATGGGCTGATACCTTCAGAGAATCCAAGATCTCAGGTGGAGGCTTCTCTCTCAGGAAGTGGTCCGACTTTGTCACTGACTTCGAAGCCATTTTCTCCCATTCAGAATCGGTTACCAACGTGCTTACTTGGCTTGCCACCAAGCGAATGATCCCAGGAAAGAAGGGCAAGTTCTCCCCCTCTTTGGCTAACTACACTGCCCAGTTTAGGTCCAAGGTATCCGCTGCAGGAGTAACCGATGATTCAGTCTTAGTCTCCTATTACTCTGTGGGTATACCCAAAGATCTGATGTTTGATATTCTCCGGATGGAGAACCCTCCCACTAAAGTTGCCGACTGGTACAAGAAGGCGGCTCTCTTCGACTCTCACCGCCGCTGAGCCCGAGGAATCATGCAGCAACACAAGAAACCTGGAACTTCATACATACCGACTTACTCCAAGAAGGAAGAAAAGGACCCCAACGCCATGGATGTTGACGCTGTCCGTCTTCCTCCCAAACTCACTGAAGCCGAAAGGCAGAAGTGCTTCAAAGAAGGCCAGTGCCTCCGATGCCGCCAGACTGGCCACATGGCAAAGGAGTGCCAGGTCTACAACTCGTCCAAGAACCCCAAGAAGACCTGTAAGGTGAAGAAAGACGACGTTCCTGAGCTAGCTGACTGCAAAGATGATGACGAAATCGAGTCAGTAGCTAGGATCTCTTTCTCCTGCAAGGATTTTTAGAATGGAGGACCCCGTCAACGTGGACTCCTCCTAGATGTGCCAATGTACTAGTATCTGAGACTTGCAAATCTATGCAGATCCCAGTTCAGCTCATCGTACCTGTGCATACCCTCAAAGCCATTGACACCTGTGCCTTGATCAACAGTGGCGCTGACATCTCCTGCATCGACTGGGACTTCGTGCGAAAACACAAACTCCCCATCACTCGACTACCGAAACCCATCCCAGTTCGGAATGTCAACCAATCTAGTAACTCCCATGGAGCCATCCGATTCACCTGTACCCTCTATGCCAACACTGGAGGGATTACTCAGAAAGTTCTCTTCCACATTATGTCCTGTGGAAGTGAGAATGTTATCCTCAGACTCCCCTGGCTCTGCTCCACCAACCCAAAGATCGACTGGTTTAAACAGACGATCGACATCCCTGAATCCTGCAACCAGTCCAAGGTTCTTTTCCAGGAACACAATGTCGCTACCTCTGAGCATAGTGACCGATTCAAGCGACCCAGCTTCGACTGGACCCCCCCACACCAAGTCAAGGTCAACTGTGTTGACCATGCCCGACTCTACGAATATCTCGATGAGGAATTGGAGAGTGAGTTCTGCCAACGAGCTCACAACCACTATCGTATAGGTTGGATCCAATGGTGTGGATCGCGATTCTACCCCTTAGGCTCCCTGGTCATCGCCAAGATCACCTCCGCTATGCAGCTCGCACAAGCGGAGTTCAACAAGAAACCCAAGGTCACCCTCCCAGCAGAGTATGAGCAGTTCTGAAAGGTGTTTGAAGAACGACCAATCGGACAACTCCCACCGGAACGGACTTATGACCACAAGATTAACCTTAAAGAAGGCTTCGAACCCAAAATCGGCAAACTGTATCCGCTATCTCTGCGGGAACGCGACGCCACCAAAGCCTTCCTGGAAGAGAACCTCCAGTCCGGTGCTATCCACCCCTCGAATTCTCCCCAAGCATCTCCCTTCTTCTTTGTTCAGAAGAAGGAACTCAATTCCAATGGTAACCCTAAGCTTTGACCCTGCATGGACTACAGGAAGCTCAACGAC
>JBBPSV010000704.1:0-14759 GCA_038093795.1 Retiboletus fuscus
ACATCTTGAAACCATAGGCGACCTTGGCGACGAAGGGACTCTCGGAGAGGAAGCAAAAGAGTCGTTTGCGGATTGCGTACGGAAGGAAGCACGAGGATGCGGAACGTGATCATCTAATACGGCAGTGAGCGGCGGGTTTGGAAGTGAGATGTGACCTACTTCTGCAGCGAGGAGCATGAACATGAGGTTATAGTTGTCGACGTCCGTCAGAACGGCCACGATTGGGTTCGGGAGGGTACTCACTAAATGGTCCTGGCGGGCAGAGCTTTTCAAGGTCTTCCCGGTAGACATGTCGGGACATTTGATTTCCCTGTCGCGAGATAAGACAATGAGTTGTTTGCCATTGCTGGCTCAGGAGGGAGGGCGGCCTGAGGGTGGTAATGATTAACAAGTGACTGTGCATTCGTAACTGTCTGGTGAGACCAATGTGTTCAATTTTTTTAGCGTTGTCGGCGGCATAAAGAAGGCGAGTCTTTCAAGTCAAGAGCTCACTTTTTCTGGATATTGCCAACCATTCATCGGGCGGAATGGGAACCCGACAAATCGCCCCCTTCAAGCAGACCTTGGCAGAAGCACGGCTACCTCACAAGGTAATACAGAGGATAGCGATAGTGTGAGTGATGGCGGTCTAGGTGGAATGATGTTTGAGCCAGACGAGGATCCGAGCATCCCAGACGATCGTATGGGTACTAGCATCGGTCAGTACCAACAGACGTCACACCAAGGCTTTATCATCAATGGGGCGCCAGGCTATAGTGTCATATTGATGCAAGAAACAACTAGGATCATAGTCAGAAGTGTGATGCAAATTCATTAGAATGTTAACTGATGCATAACAATGTTTGATCAGAGCTGGCGAGATTACTGATGCATGATGTTGATGCAAGACTCCCCCTCAGGCTGGTCTGTTGATGCATCCAGTCCTATCCCCTGTTCCCGGGCCGCATTCACCGTAATGCATCACATTTGCCGCCACTGCTATAATCCGAATCTGTAATATTGATGCATAAAGCCCCTCGTGACGGATCCCTCCACCAATCAGCTGTGGTCACTTAAATCCGCAGTATTCTCCGAGTCGCTGATGCATCAAAGCCCGAATATATTCCTTCATACGCAGTGATGCATTAAGGGTCTGCCCAATTGTATTCAATGGCTCTGTCCAATCCAGCGGTGATGCATAAAAGTCTTAATCTGTCCTAGTACCACAACTTGGTCTCTTGCCAGTGGCCCGGGCGTGTGTGGTGATGCATTCAGTCGGTCGACCGCGAGCCAAGTTTATGCCTCCTATTGATTGGGTCCAGTCTATTGATAATGCATTAAAGTTTACCAGATGGATCCCTCCATTGAACTGCATGTCTGAATCTGTACTTGTGTAAATGCATCACTCAGTGGCACTTTCCGTGATCAATGATCCGTTGGCCTCGTTAATGCATCAAAGTCTATCTGGTGCCCCATTGATGCATCATTTCACCAATCTGTTTGATATGCCTTCAAAATTACGGTGATGCATCAACATTTACCTAATCTGTAGAATGGATTGCCTGATGTTCGCAGTGATGCATCAGGTTTGCCCAAGGGGTGGCAGTTCTGTGCCAGTGGAGCCTGCAGGTGATTGTTAAGACTGAGTTGGGTGGTCGAAGGTAGACTGGTCCGAGCTTCTCCAAAGACCAATCTAGGTCCGGACTTCCTAATTCGGAAGTCCGAGATTTCGGACTTGAAGGGACTTGGCTTCAGCGACTCGGGTCGGAGCGCTGCGCCCTTGCCGTGGTCTCGGGTCCCAGTATTTCAGAGGGTCGAAGTTCAGAGTGGATTCTTAACGTTGTAAACAATGTCAAGGAGGAGGTTCAGAGAGCAGACTGAGGTTGTTAATCTAAGTCGATATTCGGACTGAAGAATACATGTGTATCTACAAGATTTATATACGAAGAAAGAGAACAGCATTAGTATCGGATTTGTAAGTAGTTCAGAAGTCCGGATGTTCGAAGACTGGAGCTGTGTTCATAAGCGAGACACAGGTTCGGACAAGAATGTAAAGCAGGACTAATACTAAAGGAGATGGAATGATGTCGTAAGTGAAATGTATCATAGTTCGGAAGTCCAAACGGAAGTCCGAGTGAAGCGGACTATCGGACTAGCATCAAATAGGTTCGGATAAGGTTGGGTATGGGATATGACAGTGATCTTCACATCGTCGACACCATTATTGAAGCTTCCTTTGGTCCTGGCTTCAGATGCCAGGTATATCAGCCCATCTCAGGCTCCGCTCTCCTTGAGCTTTCTCTCTCATCCCTCTCTCATTGTGTGTGTTTCCCTCCTCATTCTTTTTTTGCCTTTTCACTACTGCCCACCCATTTCAGTCCTTAGGTTGGTCCTTTCAACTTCATGCTCATCCTTTTGCCTCGCCTCTTGTCATCCCAGCGGTTCTCTCGCCCTTGCTGACTCCTCTCTCGCCCTTCGCTCCCATCTTGGATGAGTTCCCTGCCTCATACCTCTCTTGGCATCGCATGTGTCCTTTCCTTTGCTTTTTCGCTCCCACTCACCTGTTATAGCGCTTAGGTTGGTCCTTTCATGTTCATCCTTTCCCCTCGCATCTCATCTTCCAGCGGTATTCTCGTCCTTGCCAACTCCTCTCCCTCCCTTCGCTCTCATCTTGGGTGTTAGTGACCCCAGTTGCAGGTGACTGCCCACAGCACTGACTTCACTCCTTTGCTGTCTGCGTTCTGCAGTGTTCAAGTCCATAATAATCATGATGCATCAACGTTGTTGTAATTTACCCCTCCATAGATTAGCTCGGTCTAGTAGATTTGGGGTGATACATTAGTATAATCTAATATATCCTTTCAACGAAAAATCCGTATCTTGCATTATGCCGTATGTAGATCTAATGCATCACGGTGAATGCAGATCGAGCAGACTAGATGGACTCGTTAATGGGAGGCTTTGACACTACCCTTCAATGATTGTCCACTGCGATGCATCAATCTGTCTCATGTCTGTATAGACCATTTCAAGAACTTAACAAATGTATTATCGTGGTACTAGTCAATGGTTATATCTCGTTACCTGCTCTTGCCCGAAACACAATAGATCTTGATGAGCTCATGACTTCAATCGGGCTTCCTTTTTCTTTGCGTCCAGATAGTCAGAATGCAGAAAGAACAGAGTCCGCATAAACTTACTTCTTGCTCGTGCCCTCGGTACTCTCTCCCGCCCGCTTGCCTTTTTTCTGATTGGCCAATGATTCCTGTTGTTTGTCATGCCCGATCTCATGATCAACGAAAGTTGACCTATTTGTTCCAATTGCATCTGCCGTGGCGTTTCGCTTAGATTGAACAGGCACACACTTGGACGCGCGAGTCTTGGATGGAGAAGATACGACAGTTGATTGGGACCCTGGTCGTTTGGTGGGAGTGAGCACTCCCTGGGATGCATCACCAGCCTGAGGAGTAATGGGTTCCGTCTGCTGAGTGTTAGCAGGAAGGGCTGGCAAGGGTGACTGAGGGTGACCCGATGCCATGGTCGCAGGGGTGTCATGGCTGTTTGAGCTCGCTGTGTCAGCTGATGCATGAGAAGGGATTCGTCACTATTTCTGACTCAGTGCCAGTATGAGACATACCTGTAGGAGTTCTTTTTGTGGTTGATTTAGCCAATTTCTTGGCGACAAGGGTCTTCTTCGATTTGGAGATCTTGGAGACATTTGCCACACCAGCCGGGGCAGAAGGAGTCACATGAGTCACCCCTTCTGTCGGGTGCTTGGAAGATACAACTGTGTTACACTTGACTCTCGGTTTTGGACGGGATTTGGTAGTTGTTTTTGCTTTGGACCGAGTCTCCTGGGAATGAGTGTCAGGTGGAGATGGTGGAGGGACAGCAGGAAGGCGAGGCCTAGCTGGGCTGGGGTTGTATTTGACAGGGGGGAGTGGAGGGAGTTCTGGGTCAGCACCAAGGTCTACGCTAGCAAACTGGGTCGATCGGAGATCAGAGACTGGCGGAGTTCCAAGCAAGTCCAATGTGATCCCCGAGAAGTCCCAGTTGTGCTCAGAGAAGCCGGTGTTAAGATTAGGGCCCGTGGCACCAGAAAAGGAGATGCCGTTGGCTGATATGGGACCACCTCCATAACCGAATGCGTTCTCTGTGCCCGAGGCATACCCACTCATCAAATTGAATGGCGAGAACGACTGTACTGACATCAGTTCAGGAATGTTACAAGTTGACCCAAAGTCAACACCAAATGTATTCTGGTGAATCGCTGAGTGAACGGAGTGAATGCTATGAAAAAGACTGACCTGCAGACCACTAATTACTGATGCTTCATTCGGCTGTGTTGATGCATTACTTTGAAACATCGATCGATCTTGGCGAGAAGGCATGATGCTGACAGTTCCAGATGGACCCCAAGTCCCAGATGATGCATCAATGTCAACCAAACTTGAAGGACGTGATGCATCTCCTGCAATCTATGGAAGGGATTGAGTTGGGATATAAAAGACGAACCATCTAGCCCACCTCGAACTCATTCCGACCGATGCTGCCCACCTGAATATCTGTATTCTCCCATTCGTCCATGCCTTCATCTTCATCCTCGTTCCCCTCCTCCTCATCTTCTTCCTGCCCTTCCATTGTTGGGTTTCCTGTTGATCGGCCGCCCGAGGATCCATCAAGGTTAGTCAGGTAGCTAGCCTCTGCATCTGCGTCTTCATCTGTATCAGCTTCACTGACTTCATCAAGTTTGTTCAGAGGCACATCCTTCGTCGGATCACGGATGTCAGGGGCTATGGTAACGTTATCAACGCTGATTGTAAGGTGTTAGTTGGCTGAGAAACTCACAGAATAGGACCTCAGCATACTCCTGGAATGTGGAGAGCATGGCATTCTCTTCTTTTGGGAAGAGGGACGCAAATGTGTTACCTTGAGGAGTCTCGTCAGGATGGCAGCTGCAGAGATAGTCAGTACACATCATCCAACCATGAGAAATTGAGAACTTATGATAATGAGGTGATCTCCCAGTTTCTCGAAGGATCTGGCCTGGCACAGATGAAAGATACCGCAAAATGGGTATGGCGTTTGATCAGCTTTGCGATACATGCAAGCGCGTAAGGGAGGTCATCAATTGCGCTATGGAGTGCGTCAGGCTCACTTGTTAAGACCTAGGACTGAAAATTGACCGTTGTATTGCCAGGGGATCTGTTTCTTCCCCTGGTTTCAAGTCGACCTGGTCCTTAGATTTCTTCTCTTGTGACTCATACATCTGTTGGATCCTTTTCTTGACGTTGTCTTCCTTGGCATCAAGAAGGTTCTTTGAGAGTTTTCGAACCACACTAATAACTTGACCCAGGGTGGTGATATTCCCTGCCTCTTGCTTGGCCTTGATTTGAGGTTTGATTCGGTTGTCGTAGTACTTGAGAACATAAAGCTCAGCAGGAGTGCGAACGCGTGAACCTTTCGGCTCCACAGCCTTGTCAAATACAGAGGTTTTCTTTTGTTGCAGGCGGCTCCTTTGTGAGGCGTTTGTACACCAGCAAAACCATATTTGTAGTTGCTACATTAATAAATATATAAGCCAGACTGAATGAAAGTGGGAAGCAGAAACTCTGAAAGTGTCAAGGAAGCAGAGATTGACTCACGCCTTTATGTGCATCGACAGCAACCCCTAGGGCTTCACCTTGGATTGCATCGAGCGGTCCTGCTACAGTTGGGAACAAAGCAGCCCTCTCGGGCCATTTCTCGAACCAAGCATTGAACAGCAATGGCCAGAATTGATGGTAAGTTTTATTTTGGGTGTGTTCCAGGTACTGGGGAAGCCAACCCATGAGGAAGTCTAGCTGTTCCTCCGTCATCCAGCTCATGGGCACCATGGTACCATGGGGAGAGGTCGCAAAATTCTTCATCGTCGCTACTTCAGGCTTTTGAGGAGAGCCATATTGAGCCGACCGACGGGGTTGTGTGCAACTGGCCAATAGGAGATTAGAGTTAAGGAATTTTGAAAGACATAATAATTCATTCGACGTCGGTGAGCAGCTTCCCAAAGATCACCATGAGGGTTGTATCACTATGTAGATTAGATTCCGTCCAAGATTGCAATTGATATGGCTCAAAATGGTCAAATATGAGTAGATCATTGATTAACTATGTAACAATATTGGAATATAGAGAGCCTAATATGTGCCTCAGAATGCTTGACCGGGCTGTGCTATGTAACTATGCAATGATATTAGGATGTAAAGAGCCTAATATATGTCCATGGACTGTGCCTGTCCCAGCTGGCACTGCATGTCATCCCTGATATTGGGATGTACAGAACTTAATCTGTGCATATTCGGGCCAACACTGCGCGTCATCCTGACCCAGATTGGGAAACCCCTGATGTCATGAAGTAGACGAAAACATTCACTACACACCTCTGATGACTGACCCAAGGTTGTGTATGCAAGGGAAGTCCTAGGAAATACCATAGATTATGTAGACACATGTATGGAAAGATGTATGTTGATGCAATGAGCAACAACAGTGATTAAGGACAACGGGTACATATCAACTGTCAGAATGTTGGTCACTACCGACTTGACCTTTCATACATTTCGATGGCCTACAGTCTGTCAGACTCTGTCTTATGTTGTACAGTGACATTTATTATAACCAGGATCTTTGTTACATATAGGACACCTTCAAAGTCATATGAAATGGACAACACCATTGCAAATGCTGTAGAAATGTGGAATGTAATCTATAAAACTCACATAAAACTCACAAAAATCCTTATGTCCGGATATAGTGGCCCATCAAGATGCACTTAGCTTTGCACTACCACTCTGATTTCCTCTGAGTCTTCCTCCATGGGAAGACCAAAGCTCTATCACACCACCAAGGAAAAGTTGAGGGCCAAGCAAACCTACAGCAAGACGTACTATGTCAAGTGAGTTCATGCATGCTTAATGAAATCCATGTAGTGATAGTTTTTCAGAAACCGTGAGCAGATCAGTCTCAAAAACAAAGTGAAATATCGGCTGAAACAAAGGTTTGGTGACTGGTTGAATGTTTTTTTGAACAACTCATGATGGTGTTGGTCCAGTGAAGGCAATAAGGAGATGCCCAACCCGTCGACTGTGACGGAAGTACCAAACAACTTACCTGCCCCTCTGAAACCGGTGTCAGCATTGCAGTAAGTTTAAATGTTTTATATCTGAAAGCTTGCGACACGATAATTTTCTCACCATCATCATATCGCTGTAGGGCTCATACAACTTTGCAAAGCCTGGAGACTGACTTAATGGCCCTCATCGATAACTCACTCACATCCTTCCTTGACGAACTCATCTCTGGCCTCGCACACTCTCCAGTTCCATCTACATTTGTTCAACAAGTTGAACAGTCACTTGGTGCAGCAGAAAAGCTAGGCACCCTTGCATGAACCCTTCATGCGAAGGTTTTGCAGGTTTACGGTGTGAGCGAAAGATTGCACAAGGTAGAACTAACCAGTCGTAGGATTGCACAGGTTGTCCACTCCCTTGAAGATTTGTTAATTCATGTACAGTGTGTGGACATTGATATGTTCGTTGATATGCATTGTAGTAGTCAGTTCGCTTACCAGATACACCCTGATGTACTACCATTTCCATAGAGTTGATTGTCACCGATTCATTCTGACCTTATTAGTCATGCTTAAAATAGATAGTAGCTTCTCGAGTCCTCAATATATGCACAAACAGGAAATCATCTATCAGACTTGGTGAATCTTGCCCAGATCAGTTACAATTTCAAGTTACAAGACATTCGTGTGTACCAACTAGTAGGCTACTACAGAGGCCTCATCTGAGTCGATTGCACCTGCCATACCCAACAGACCAGCGTCCACCAAAGCCACACGGGAGTAAGAAGCGAGGCTAACACCCTGAACATGTGGAGAAGTGCGCTGCCTGCGAAATTATCAATATGAGAACTGTCGATAAATTCATGGACTTACCAGGTGGAGAAGATACCAACTCTGTAGCCACATGTGACCAGATAGAAGGGAGCGGGTGCATCAGCCTGTGGGAAATTGAAGTGAAAGCCTTTGTACGTCTTCTGGAGGTGAACATGCCCATCCATGGGGACATGTGTGACAGGCAAGTTGCGCAGAAGCTGCAAGAGGATTGGCTGTGGAACAGGAGGGGGGATTGTGGCAGGGTTCGAAGGGGCAGTCTCAGTGACTGCATCCAATGTGACGCCAGCACCTGCAGCGCTGGCAGCTGGAATGTTGGAGTTGGCAGCAGTGGGCCCATCAGAGGTGGGCTCAACTGAAGTGGATGCAGCGACAATAGGTTGTACAACAGAGGTGGATGCTGGAACAGGGGTGACATGGATAGCAGACTGGACCTGAACAACCTCGCTTTCGCTCAGTGTCATATTCCCCAGGAGGAGGAGGACGGCAGCTAGTGAACGCAGTCAAAATCATATATCCAATAATGTAAAAAGACATACCAAGGTTAGAATTTGTCATATCAAGACATGGAATGAGAGAGAGGTTGCCAAGGTCATTGTTGACATAGATTCTTGCTCTGAAAAAAATGATGGTCGAAGTTTATATATGCAGGCCCATTTGAATCTGTCGATAAATGGAAAATGGTGAGATTCATGGAGGATCGGAGGAGTTTGAGCTCCAGGCGATAGCAGCTGCACACAAATAAAAAAGAAGGGGGACATGGGGTTTGAATTTGTGCATCTGGCAGAGCAGCCATGGAACATACTGGTAGATTATCATGCCCAGGCATGCAAGAAGTATCTTGCTTTTTGAGATGAGAAGGGATAGTTGCTGAATCCAGGACAACAGAACAGAACCATGTGTGTCGCCATCCATGGTATGCACTCTCGATAAACGAATCTTGCAATAAAGCAGCCACACATCTATCAGTCCAACACGTTTCCATTTTCAAGTTTTGAATCGCTCAGAGTCAGATCAGGGGGAGGTTTGGTGGGGCTCGCTTATCTCCCAGACTGCAATGCCCTCATCACTCATGTGCCGAGGATTACTATTTCCGTATTCAAAGATCTCTTAAGAATGCTTTCCTGAGGTGCGTGAGTCGCCCCAACAGATCATCCTCACATATCCTGCTGCCCACTCAATGGCTAGAGAAATTTTGCTCGTGAAGGTTTCTCTTCCAAGGGGAATCATCCTACAATCATTTTCCTTTTCGTATGACTATGACCCTGATCTTGCCGGCCCAATTGTAAGTACATACTCGGTTGTGATTGCAGCTCATTGACTTAATCCACATCATAGTGTTTTCAATTTTCTGTGGAGCCATTGTGTTGTAGAGATCTGGGAATCTCTGTTCTCGTATAGGAGCATATCCGACATCTATCCAATCCGTCCAGGACTATCCGAGTCTGTCCGAGTCAATCCGAGTCTGCCCAAGTCAATCCGGTCCACATTGTCTTAGTCTGGTCTGTGTCAGTTTCATTTTACCACTTCGTAGTCATTTCGATATACCCTTTTCGGTCTCGGACACATGTCACCATCATCGTTACACATTATCTCGTATTCCCTCCACTTTTTAGAGTTTGTACTTGTCGTTTCATCGACCCTTCACAGTCCGGGATATGCCCAGACTATAAAGTCTTGTACATCCCATTTGAAATACATCTTCCGTTTTCCTTGCACGTATCTTCTGCACCGCACATCCATCCATCCGCACATCCCCATCGTCTTCGCCGTCACCGACCACCTTTTGTCTTGGACTAACGAGTCCAGACTATTGCACATACCTCCGGACTACTGATTCTCGGTCTGGATTACCTTCAGACCCTCTCCTTCTTCCTCAGACCACCTTCCATCCGGCATACCACCTCCGCCTTTGGACCTCCTTATAGGGACAAATGAATGTACCCTTCACACATATAGGAGAGTTATCCCAAACTTTCCATTGTTTCTACAGTGTCAGCATGATCGTGAGGAGACTGAAGATATCAACAGCATGTATGCAACACCCTATCCTGAGGAGAGTGACAATGATTTGAAGGAGAATGTCATGGTCACCAGCCTGGAGCCTGTAAGTATGTACTGTATATTTTATACATGGCCACTGACCTGCGAGTAGCATGGCCCATCCAATCGTGTTCTGCTTTCAGGGGTCTTATATCCGCATATGAGCCAGATCATATCTCGCCAGCCTGGCCCACCGGCAGCTCTGCTGGCATCATCTGTGCTCCCTAGTGCACCACCACCAAAATTTCTGGCGCCTCCAGTGGACATTGTCAAGAAGGAAGAGGTTATTTCTAGGTCTACAAAACGCCAGAGGAGAGGTTTGTAAAATCTAGGTTACTACAATGAGTTGGCATAGTACTAGTAGAATTATCAGCTTCATTATCTTGATATAATGCAACATTCTTTGATGTAATGCGACATTCAATGCCACACTTCCACCATGGCCATCAGACTTGGGAATGGATGAACGTGAGCGTGCTACCACCATGGGTCCGCCAACTGCCAGTACCCAACCTGCCCAACCTCATGATGCCCTCAATAGGGCTGCCCAACGTTGTACACAAGCTGCTTGGAAGCTCGCCAAGAAGCCTGCAACCACTATCTTCTTCCACGAACCTGAGAGGAGCTCCAACGAGTCCAATCCTCACTCAACTACTAGTACTGCAGATGACGCCCGCCAAACTCTTGCTGTAATTTCCCAGCGTCATCTTAGGAACGGTCAGAGACTTCTCAAGAAGCCTAAATGTACCATCCTCCACCGGGAGACTGCTGCTATAACAAAGACTCGAATACATTCTTCATTTCAGCCTCACAAAGATGGTTCCCTCTCTCATACATGCATATTTGTCTCTTCCAACCAACCTTGGTCAGAAACAACCCCTGGCTCCAGTGAACCCACCCGTGATGTTCCTCCATCAGCAGTGGTCCCTGAGTGTTGGGATCATTTACCACCTGAAGTTGACCTGGAAGTATACAACTTTACTAGCAGGAAACGTACTGCTGCAGTAAGTAATTTCCATTGACGTTACCTTGGACTAACACTTGAAAAAGGACCATCCCCTTTTGACCTGGTTACCTGACTGGGAAGTATTCCTCAAGGAAATGATACATCTTGAAGGCCGTGGGAAATGTACAAACTATTGTGCCCTCTGCAGTGATGTGCAGCCAGGAATTAGATGCACCAACTGCTTTGGTGGGGAACTGCTTTGCAACACATGCGCTGTAACAAGCCATGCACGAAATCTGTTGCATATTGTCAAGGTAAGTGGAGGGTTCAACAATTCACAATGACAAGGTCTTAATAATTAACCAGAAATGGAACAGGGACTCGTTTGAGTCCACAATGCTTACAGATCTTGGTCTTTGAGTTCAGCTTGGACATTCACCAAAGGATCGCTGTCATAACCCTGAATGTTGCTCCAGCGATCGTTTCCTTGTCATCAATACTATGGGAATTCATTCTATCTCTTTAGATTTCTGTAACTGTGAATTAGCAATAAGCCACTTTCAGCAACTCCTGCACATGACCTGGTTTCTGGCGACAAGCTCCCGACCGCAGACTGCAGCAACCTTCCGAGTACTCAAACAATTCCATCTTCTTTCTCTCGAGTCCAAGATATCAGCATATGAATACTATAACTCGTTGTCCCGGCTCATTGACAACACAGGGCTCATGGATATCAAGGTATTGCGCTCCTTCTAGTAAGCTTCATTTGTTGTTCACGACGCCATATAGAATCACTATGAAGGATTCTTAAGGATGACACAGGAATGGCGCCACCTTAAGATGCTCAAACGAGCTGGTCACAGGCATGTGGTTGGGGGCATCGCGGGCACTTGTGAGGGTGAATGTGCAGTGATATGCCCGGCATGCCCCCATCCAGGAATTAATCTACCACTTGACCTTGGCAACTCCGACATCCATCCTTCCAGACCCGATACTAGTAGGAGGTAACCATTAGAATCTTGTTTGGCTTCACAAGACTAATGTGCTGTCTCTGTACAGCTGGCTTCACGCACTCTTTGTGGCCATGGATGCAAATTTCAGACTCAAGCACAAGAAGATATCCACAGATAGTGTGGATCCAAGTTTGAGTAAAGGTTGGGCGTATTTCATTGAGGAGACAGAATACAAGACATATTTGCAAGAATTCATCAACGAAGTCCAAGAGGTAATGTAACACTGCCAAATTCTGTCCCTATGTTCATTGATACATTCGTTGACCTTGTTCAGAAAAGTACTTGCTCAAGTCATCTCACTGTCAACATGGCTGATACAGTGTCTCGTCATGGATTGGCAGCTACAGGTGTTGGGACCATTGACTGTGCCCGCCACAACATGAAACTACCAATGAGTGTAGGGGACCTGCAAAAGGGTGAAAAGTATGTTGCCTATCTAAATTTATTGCAAGGTTTAACACATCACTAGATATATCAACATGGACTACCTTCTGTTCTTGACACTGCGCCATAATTCCATCAAATCCCTCAATATCTCATATGACATCGTCTGTCAATGGTCCAAGCACCTTGCGACTCGCATCTCCAAGCTTCCCCCTCCGCTGCACCTGCCAATCTCGGAAAGAAAAATCAATTTTCTCATTCCAAAATTCCATTTACTGGCGCACATTGAGAAATGTCAAACTTCATACTCATTCAACCTCATTCTGGGGGTCGGACACACAGACAGAGAGGCTCCTGAGAGAGGTTGGACGAACATTAATCCAGTCGCATCCAGCACAAAAGAAATGGGTCCAGGAGCAAGACGGGATATTCTGGACGACCACTTTGGGCATTCGAATTGGAAGAAAGTGACTGGTCTTCGTGAGTTCATATGGTCTATGTATGCATTTTACTAATTATTGGCAGGTCTCAACTTGCTCCAGAAATTAAAGACGGCTATTGCTAGGTGTGCAGAACATCGTGATGCATTAGAGGAGCTTGAAAAGGGACTCCTATCCAGTCAGCCTTGTGATTTGATGAAGTGGAGGACCCAAGTCGAAGATTGGGAGAAAGACCATACCAAGTTGAACCCTCACGAGTGGCAAGGAAACGGTCAGTAATGTTTCCATGTGTTGTTCTTTGTTCATGTAACAATTATGACAGCCTTGATGATGGCCTCTGTTCAGCTTCAGTTGGCCAAAGAAGAGGCCAAGGATTTAAAGCGAGGTGATACTTCCTTCCTTCACAACGTCTGTTCACCCAGTGTGTTAATTAGCACAGGTTTGGAACTGGAGGACTATCAGTAAGTGGTGGCTTATTGGTACATCGTCAGAAATGAACCTTTCACCACTGGCAGGTGCCGTCTAAGACGGGACAAGGCTGGGATGAGCACCCACAGTACAGACAATCAAGAAGCTCATCTGCTCCAGCAAAGCAATAACCTTCAGCGCCGCATCGATGCCTGGGTAAAGCTTCAGTACCTCTTTCTCCCCATTCTGGCCTCTAAACGCGCCAAGGGCACTGGAGATGTCGACATCGTCAATCCACCAGAGTTGTACAAGCTGATGCTCCCCTCCGAACTTGGCCAGTCCGTTCCTTGTGACGAACGCTTGCAAAGAATCAAATGGAAACTACGCTATGCACAGGCTCACGATGCACTACACTCCTTGAGATCCAACCTCCGAGCCAAGAGCTGCATTCTTAAATTCAAAGATCATAACTTGTGTGGGCAAGGAGCAAACACAAGAGCTCAAAATACTCTCAAGGGAATAGAAGTAAGAATCAAAGCAGTGGCAAATAAGTTTGTTCCTGAAGTAGGCAGATGAGTGTAAGACTCAAACTGATGTTGTGACTAAATAGGTACAATGATGCACACAAAGCGCTAGTAAGACTTGCTCCATTGCTCTAAGAAAATACATAGCGCTCTGTCCTCCGGCCACTCAACCATCAAGATATCCGTGCAATGTCAGACCTTGTCTGGGGAGAGACTGAAGGGACAAGAAAAGTATCTTGGATATGGTGTGTGGGCGGGGCCATTGAGGGTATAGACAAGATAGCTTTGGAAGGTTTGTGCTTCATTACTGTGTTAATATCAAAATGAATAAAGCATCCCCCTAGATATGCGTATCGAATGGTGCAAGGCTAGAGCCAGGGCTCAGCGATGGTCGGAAGAAGTCGACCTCTTAATGGAAGAGATGCGGAGAACCTTGGAGTTCTTCCGATGGGATGCAGCTCACTGGGAGGAAAGAAGGTCATTCGTATCAGCTGACGTGGCTATTCTTGAAGGTTACCATGCATATGCTCATTGACAGGCCACCCTTAGGAAGTCCCTTGCAGAAAGTTGCTGTACTTCCTGGACAGCTACAATGGAGTTTGTGAGACGATTAGAAAAGGACTGGGATGATGCTGACAACGGCACTAAAGATGCTTTAATCCAGCATATTGAAGAATTATCTCACAGCGGTGCCACTGAGGCTAACAAAGAGCTTGTTAGTGAGAATAATTACCCTGGGCGTTAGGTTTTGTATCTAGATCCAATGAAGGCAAATTGATTTGCCGATCATCTCTCAACCTATTTGAGTATTGATTAATTCTCAAATCATGATATGCTATACTCTGAAGTCGAAGGGACACATGCAAACCATGGGACATCATCATCTGCATGCCATACCACCAATGATGAGACAAACTGATGCATCACCCAGATCAACAGCAGGATATTACAAAGCAGAACCATTGTAACTCGCCAGGTGCCAGTGAGGAATTAATGCATCAGTCGGGAACAATACAGTGAACATGGCAAGCTTATGCACCACACAAACATGCACTGCAGAGAGCAAGCACAAGGACTCATGCA
>JBBPSV010000705.1:0-14735 GCA_038093795.1 Retiboletus fuscus
ATGACGTTTGTGGATTCCTGACCAGAATCTGGGACGGAGAAAGCAGGCTGACAATAGTCCAGATGTGTCTCAGGTGGAGGCACAGACAATGTGATCCGCACGCATGGTCCATTCTGACGACGAAGCAAATGAAGATAGATAGGAAGACGAGGTTATAGTCACTGGGTGCGTCTGGGGAGCAAGCGCGCAATGAAACCGTGCATCCAGGTCCGGGGCGCGAAACCATGAGTAATAGTGCTACCAGTACGAAACAGTCAACTCATCGGGCCGAACTAGGGTCTGGATGTATGCATGTCCTCTTCTCGTCTCACGACGACTTGAAACGTGAAGCCTGGTAATTGATACGCGATCACTCGAATATGACTCTTTTTTCTCGTTCTCGTACCTATCTGTTTTGCCTTTCTTTTCATTCCTCCGTTTTTTCTTATCATTCCTGCTGCACGTTGTTTGGGACCCATATAGCAACGGCGTGGCACGGGGATTGCATAGGCAGAAGATGATGAAAAACATTCAACGTCGTCAGCGAAACGTGCCTCTGATTGCAGCAACCGCGGGATCGCAATCGCTCATCGACAGCTCACGTCAAAGCTACTCGAAAGGTGCCACAAACAGCGAAACCTTGCATAGTATTAGCGTGCTGTCGCTCGCTGTCACTGATAACAGACAGTTCATATTATTGGTGAATGTCGAGAATGGCTCTGACGAGTCGGAATCAACGGCGACGATGTCAAACACGCCCGAGAACCTATCTTAACCGAGACAGTGTTGGCCTCGACGCAGAATGGCGATATCTGTCAAGAAATGACTGTGGTGAACAAAAGACAGATTCTAGACGTGCTCGGCTGACGGCGATAGCCGAAACCAGTCTGCGTCGATAATTATGGGATGTGGTCCGGACGGGTATCTAGTAGCCTGGCCCCATAGCTGGAGGGCGGAGGCATCGCGTCTTCAGATAAGAAAAGGCTGGGCAGCTGACGAGTTGAAAGCCGGTGACCAACGCGGCAACGAGTCGGAGCGCAAAGGTCGGCCCGGGCCAGCAGCTCGCTCTCAGACTCCACTCCTGCGCTGAATACTGCCAGTGCGATCATCCACAACATTACTTTCATGCACTCTGGGCCTGCGCACAGTTTGGATATGATTCGAAACTGCCGCAGATCGGCAAGGTCGGCGTTTGAATATCGGTGATCAGCTTCTGAGCCGACAACTACGTGCCGCGGTGCCGACGCCCGATGTTCCCGGTCATGAAACGTAGAGAGACGGAACAAAAATGTCTCCGAGGAATGCGATACTTAAGTCCACACGCTGTAATTATAGAAGATGAACGTCGCAGGCGTTCGTCATTTGCTACCCCCAGCTCGTTGGTCCGCTCCAGATGCCAACAGAACATGATCCATTGCTGTCCAGAACGAATACCACTCTCACTGGTAGCCCGCAAGACTCAGGCCAGGTCAATAAGCAGTCAGCCCTGGACCGTCCTCCTACCGTGGGACCGCTCGAGATCTCACGATCGACACGATATGCGATTCTAGCTGGCGTTTGGTCCGCTACGTTTCTTTCGGTCAGCGTCTCTCTGCAGGAATCTAGACAACGTTGACGAGCTCAGCGACCCTATTTGACAGGCTCTAAACGGTGCGTCCTATCCCCTCGAAGCGGAATTGGTCTAATTGAATCCATAGCTACCCTGGTGGCGACACGTATGCGTTTCGATGAGCCTATCTCCAATGTAGCCATAATTGACCTCGTCCGGCACAGTACTTCCCTCCATCTCGTCAGAATTCGAAAAGTCCAATGAAGCAAGTTGGTTAGGAACATCGTAAGCGCTTATGGAATACGCCGTGCGATTACTTACAAGTGATGCACTGCCGCATCTCTAGATACCTGTTGGCAGTTTGCACGTTTACACCGCTTTACGGGCGTTTGAGCGATGTCTTGGGACGGCGACGCGCAAATCAGACGGCAGTCATCACCGCGGCATTAGGAACTGCTGCATGCGGATTTTCTGGAAACATGGAAATGCTTATTCTGGCTAGATTTGTACGTTGCGTAAATCGTACACGTTACTTCAATGATTGACGTTCGGTAGCTTTCGGGAATGGGTGGCGGAGGCATTCAGACAACCTCATCGTGGGTTTTCGAGACGTCCTGGATTTCGCACGGAGCCTATCTCTGACGTCGATCATGCAGGATCGTTATCAGTGACTTGTATAGTCTGCGTGTCCGTTTACGCTTTCAATTATTACGCTGGGATGATCATTAACATAACACAGTCCAGGGGCTTAGCTCAAGGCATGGCCGCCTTGTTTAATGGTGTACGTTTCCCATCATCCGTTCTAGTGTAGAGCCATTCAATTCCTTTAGCTCGGTATGGGACTGGGAGGACCCCTCGGGGGTCTCGTGAGCGATTGGTAATAACTTTCTTTCTTCATCTCGCTGAAGTATTAATTTATCCTGTTCCAAAGGTTTGGATGGCGATGGGCGTTTATTATGCAGCTACCCATTTTCGCATTATCCCTCATTCTAACCGAATATAATTTGCGCTACGTAACTCCCGTAAGATTGGCTGTCGCAAGCCCGGAGCATCTTCCTGATATCTTTACAGGGAAAGGCTAAGAGTACCAAAGACGTACTGAAGAGAGTAGACTGGGGTGGCAGTTTCACACTGCTGGTGGCGGTGCGTGGTTGTCTCTCGCTAAACAAAAGCTTTTGGACAAACTAAGTTTGACAGGTGGGAGCTTTTTTGGTGTTCCTGAGTATGAAGTACAATGAAGACTACATGGTATCCCTTTTCCCTCGTTTTCCTAACTGAGAATCTGACCTTACCATAGTGGGATGACCCCTGGGTCATCATTCCGCTCGCTTTGTCCTGCGTGTTTGCAATTGCATTCGTAATAGTCGAGCTGCTTGTTGCCCCGGAACCTGTGCTTGCACCATTCCTACTCATACAGCGCGTTCCTGTCTTGGTGGGGATGAGCAACTTTCTCGTTGCTCTGTGCAACTTTGCAGTCATGTATTTCTTCCCAATGTGGTTCCAAACAGTTGCCTTGACGAACGCATCCATAGCAGGTCAGATATCCCTGTTGCCACTTGCTTTCCAACATAAGTCTGACGATTTGAAAGGCCTTCACTTACTCCCTAATAGTATTGCCATGTCAACCGGGTCGTTGTTCGCTGGGTGAGCTGTTCGCGTCCTGTCTCTGTTGCATACAGAGTACATTGAGCGGGTTGACAGTTGGATGATACATCGCACGGGAAAATACAAAATGCTCAACGTCGTTTTTGGCTTTTTCCCGTTCATCGGAATCACCTTGATTACCCTCATCCACGAAAACTCAGGTCCACTCCAAACATGGTTCAGCATTGTAAGACTTTCTCGTCTTTTGCCCATGTCGCGTCCAACTGACTAGGAAAACAACAGATCCCGTTCGGCTTCGGAAACGCTATGGTATTTCAAACAGTATTGAGTATGTGCCAGCAAAGCTTCTCGATAGAAAACATCGATGTTTGACCCCATTCTTCACTCTCACTATTAGTTGCATTACTAGCGCATTTGCCTGGTGGGTGATAGGAGGAACGTGAATGATGACATTCAACTCATTGATGATCTATAGAGGGTGCAATGGCTGTTGGTACAGGGTTCGGACAGATTTTCCGTGGTCTTGGTGATTCACGCGATCAGTTATGCTGTAAATGCTCACTGACGTGTCATTGTACAGGACAAGTATGCGGTGTGGCAATCTCGTCTGCTCTCTTTCAAACCAAGCTCGGATCCGAATTGCGCGCCCGTATCCATACGCCGGATGCAGACGAGGTGAGTGTTCGTGTCACATACCACCGTCGGAGCTTTAGTATCCACTGCGACTGATCATCGCAGATGATCAGCCGGATTCGACATTCAACGACGCTCGTCGCGCGGCTCCCTCCTGACTTACAGCGCGTTGCTCGGGATTCATACGCGGTCTCTCTCCGTGCGGTATTTTTCCTTGCGGCCTGTTCGACGCTATTAGCATACATCGTTCGAATCCCGGTCAGCGCTGGCGTTTTCGTGTCGATGCTGTGTGGTATATTGACCGAGTCGACGACATTGTCAGATTCCGGAGAAGAATCTAGAGGGGGGTGGGAGGAAGAGGGTGGACAATGGACGGGATGTGTCGCAGGTGGAGGCACAGACAACACGGTCTACACATACGGTCCGGCCGGACGGCAACGAAACAGATGAAGAGGGAGAGCAAGACAGGTTGGTGTAGGAATGTGGATGGATGCTACGGACCATGTGGTCGTATATCGCAACAGCATGGCACGAGGATAGCATAGGCAGAAAGTGATGACAAACGTTCAATGTCAGCAACGAAACGTACCTCTGACTGCAGCCACTCTGGGATCGCAATCGTCCGTCGACAGCTCACGTCAGAGCTACTTGAAAGGTGCCATGGACAACAAAGTCATGCATGGCGTTAGCGTGTTGGCGCTCGCTGTTTCTGATAGCAGATAACCCACATTATTGATGAATATCGAGAATGGCACTGAAAAGTTGGAACCAATGGCGGCGATGTTAAAACACACCCAAGATCCCTATCTTGACCGAGACAGTGTCGGCCTCGACGCAAAATGGCGAGCATCTGTCAAGAAATGACTACGGTGAGCGAAAGGCAAAAGGCGTCCCTGGTTGACGGTGGTAGCTAAAAGCACTGTGCGTCGACAATTATTGGAGTCAGTGGGACTGTGGTCCGGATGGGTACTAGTAGCTTGGTCCCATAACCACCGCGACTTCAGATAAGAAACAGGGTGTGCGGGGGATGAGATGAAAGCAGGCACGACCAACGCGGTGGCTCGGAGCGCAAAGGTGTAAGCAGTCAGAGCCGCTCACCGCTTAGACCGTTACGCCAAAAGGCAGTGATACTGAATGGTTAGCATTCAGTATCCCGAGCAGTATATCTGCTAGTTATAGGTACCTAGGTAAGCTTGTAGGCTTACACCCTCCCACTAAGTGGAAACCACCGCGAGGTGGAAACACTTGGACAGAACATGAAGAACGTATGTATTCGAAGTGGGGAAAAAGATGATGTTACAGAATAACAGCGACCGCTATTTATGTGGTTGGGAGCAGTGGAGTGTAATGACATAGTGAGGATATGATGTGATAGCGGCAAGGGTATGACGTATGGCAGAGTTAGGCTTACACCCTCCCACCCTATGAAGAGGATCATTGTGCCTCCCAACGATCCAACGCCTTGCAGTCCTCGAGCATCTTGTGTGGTAGCCATTCATCTTCTTTGGGCCTGTAGCCAACCCAGAACGTCCGGAAGGTGCTCAAAGCACTTCGAGCTGTGTTCCTCTTCTGTTCTCAGAAAAAGACCTCACTGTTCTGCCTTGAGGTGGATTTCCTAGGTCGCCGAATTTCTGCTCGAGGTATCGAGCCTGATCACAAGAAAATTGCATGGATCCTTGAGTGGGAGGGTGTAAGCCTACAAGCTTACCTAGGTACCTATAGCTAGCAGATATACTACTCGGGATACTGAATGCTAACCATTCAGTATCACTGCCTTTTGGCATAACGGTCTAAGCAGCGAGCGGCTCTGACTGCTTACAAAAGGTCAACCTAGACTCCACTCTTGGAATACGTCTTTCAAGATGGCAGAACGACTTACCGATCGTGCTCAGTGGGGACAGTAAACAACCCTCTCACAAGGTAGATTGCCTTGTGGGTGACGGCAAGCCCAAGTGACCTCTGATAGACTATGGTGCAATTGTCTCCACCACTATTTTCATACAACAGATCTGAAGCTGAGAGGGCCACACCTGTGCACACTGGCAGTACTCGAATACAATGTGAAATGGTATGTAGAATCCGAGTCCAGGAGGCGAATGGCGTTGGCAGAGGGCTCAGTTCCGAGTCTGAGCTGACAATTAATAAAGCAGAAGCAGCACTTCAAGCGAGTTTTGCCAGCACTGCCAGCAGTTTTGCCACTTGGCAGAATTACTGAGTGAGCTTGCGGACAAGCAAGACCGCTATTTGCCAACACCAATATCAATGTACCAACATCCCAACTAGTGTTCTGTGAATTTCGGATTGCCCAAAATTCACCCAGCTAATTTACCCTGCTGTATTCAGACCTCAAATTCACCCATGTAAATTTGTGTAAATTAACAAGACCCCTATTTTATGCTAATTAACAGTGAAATTGACCCAAATTGACCCAAAATGACAGTAAATTTCGCCACTACCAGGTTTCCCAGTCTGAGCTAGCTGGAGGGGCATTCGACATCAAAGTGACCATGCCACTGGAAGGTGTTTTTTCCTTTCCTGCTATGCCACCAGCATCACACTGCTTCTGGGGAACATCAGCATCACCGAGGATGTCACAGAGGAATGGTGAGGTAATGTCAATGTCAGAATGCCCACCAAGTGTGAACATTGTCTGTTCAGCCCTTGCAGCATCCAGGTCGAGTCGACAGGGAGCGTCAAGCCATGTATTGCTGTCATCCAGTGAGTCAGGAGTTGTATCAGGATCAATGTGGCCATCAATGCTAGCCACTGTAGCCTCATAGGTTGCCTAGAAGCAGTGGGAAGCTAACATCACAATTAGTGGTGACCAGAGCTCAGTTGATCTGGTCCTTGTACTGGAATGTTATCACAAGAGAAACATGATTCTGCCAAAGTTACCAGATCATCTACCCATTTCTGAAGGATTGTGTTACAATTTTCTTTCTTTATCACTCTATCTTCCTTCTATCCCTTTCCTCTTCCTTATGCACATGGAGAGGCAACCACTCTTCTAGCTACTCTCACTTCTTGATGATAACCAGTCCCACTCATCTCACATTCTATGATCTCTCTTATTGAACAACTCTCTACACCTTGGACTCATTACTCCTCCATCGCTTCTCTCATAGCGATCAGTGTTCCCAGTCTTCCCTTTTCTGTCCCTTGGTCCGTGTGCAACTCCCCTAGCCTATTTAAGTAGTTATCTTGTTCCTGTAAAACTTATTCAGAATCTGCACAATATTAGCATATACTTTTGGGTCATCCCTGGTCCTAGAGACAAACCTTGTCGACTCTCAAAGATATCTCTTCATAGAGCATGCTCTCCGTGAGCAGATCCCTCTGAAGACTTTAGAGTCATCCTCGTCAGACCTTGTTTGTATGCTATGCGTAACAAAAGATTCTGAATCTCCTTCAGTCCCACCTCTCCAGGTGAAGGACTCCCCCCACAGTCACCATGAGCTCATCACAGACACCACTTGACCCAGAGACCTTCGATATCGAGGTCGACCCAAGAGAGGAAACAAACACTTCAGCCCTTCCTTTCCACAACCCATACCAGTCCATTGAACTTCCCCAGAGACCTTCGAGAACCAGACAGACATGCACCACCCCTGGAATCAACCCCTTGACCACTGCCACCCAAACCATTGCAACAACCCAAGTCACTGCACCTACCCCTGCCCCACCTACCATGGCCAAAGACATTGAGTTAAAAGCTGCCCTCCCCACCGACTTCTCTGGAAAACCCACAGATGCCTCTAGATGGATCAAGGCCATGAAAGCCTACTTTGCTCTGAACCCTACCCTGTACTCCACTGATGAGGGAAAGATCATGACGACCCTCAACAAGATGAGCGAAGGAAGGGGAGCCTCCTTCGCTGAGATGTGGTACGACAAGATGGCAGACCCTAACACCAAACCCGCAGAGAAGACCTTCCCCTACTTCTCCACCAACTTTGAAACTACCTTTTTCCCCTTCGACACCAAAGCCACTGCCCACTTGGAATTGTCCAAGCTAATCCAGAAATCCTTCACACGACCTGATGGAACCAAAGACGACAGTTTCCAACAATACATCACCGACTTCCAGAACCTCGCCTGTAAGACAGGCATCATTGACGACACCTCCCTCATCGACCAATTCTCCCTAGGAATTGACCAGAGACTCGCCACCATGATCCTCTCCATGGCAACGATCCCTACCACCATCATTGACTGGATCAACCAAGCCAAAGTCTTCCACACGCAAAAGATGCGCATCTTAGCCCTTCGAGGAGGTCGCCCTCAACCCTCCTCCTTCCAGAGAACCCCCTCCCAAGACCCCAATGCCATGGATGTTGATGCACTCACTCTTAGCAAGCTCACCCCAACCGAACAACCCAAGTGTATTAGAGAAGGACAATGCTTCCAATGCAGAAGGGTTGGCCACAACTCTGCTGACTGCAAAGGAACCACCCTTCCCTGAAACTCCCCTTGCCCCCAGAGCATTCGAACAAACACTGAACGAAGTGCTGTAACCCCCATTGCCTCTGCCTCTAAGTCAGACCTGGAAGTCTACATCGATTCCCTCAAGACCTCTGGGAAGGATGATAAGGAAGTCCTCTCTGTTCTAAAGATGTGTTATGAAGAAGAACCCACTGTAGAAATCGCCTCCACCCTCCTGGAAAGGGTAAAAACTGCACAGGATTTTTAAAAGGGAGAGTTGCCCTGACATCTTCTCTCCCCTCCTCCCATGTACTTGTAGCACCATTGAGCAATCAAACCCTATGCCTCCCTGTTCAACTACAAGGAAAGAATAAAACCATTGAAACCTCAGCACTCATTGATTCCAGAGCCACCAGAAATTTCCTTGATCTCTGTCTTCTAGGAAAAGACAACTTCGCCACAACACCACTCCCAGACCCCATCATCGCATACAATGTGGATGGAACCCCCAACCAACAAGGGACTATCACCCAAACTGCCTCTGTTCCCTTCTCATCTGGAACCTTCACAGACCAAGAAAACCTTATGATAACCAAACTGGGTCGCCCACAGATCATCCTTGGAATGCCCTGGCTTCAAAAGGTTAATCCAACCATCGATTGGAGAAAGTTCTCCATATCCCTACCCCCTACCTCCTCCCATGAAATCGACTACCTCTTTCTCTGGCTGAGGAAAGATGTCGACCAAGAACTCGCAGAGTTGGTAATACTTCGATATCCTTCTAAAGAAGACTGGTCTCTTCGTGAGTATCGCCTTCAGAAGGACACCGAAATCAATGAAACTACCACAACACCCCTTCCCCCCCTTGAGGAACTCCTACCGGACTTCTGCAAGGACTTCATTGATGTCTTCTCTGAACAAACCTACAATGAACTCCCTCCTCACCGAACCTTCGATCATACTATCGAACTCAAGGACACTTTCATCCCAAAAATCGCCAATGTCTACCCACTTAACCCACTAGAAAAGGAGGTCTGTAAGAACTTTATCGACGAGCACTTGAAAACTGGTCACATCATCCCCTCTAAATCCCCCCAAGCCTCTCCCTTCTTCTTTGTCCCAAAGAAATCTGATGGGAAGTCTGACCCAAAGAAAGATCTCCGTCCCTGTTAGGACTACCGATGGCTCAACAGCCATACAGTTCGCAATTCCTATCCACTCCCCCTAATCCCAGAACTTATCGATGATATGAAGGATGCTAATCTCTTTACCAAGTTCGATGTTCGATGGGGATATAACAACATCCGCATTAAGGAAGATGATCAATGGAAGGCCGCCTTCATCACCCCCTTTGGCCTCTTCGAACCCACCGTCATGTTCTTCAGATTCTGCAATGCTCCTGCCACCTTTCAAGCATTCATGAACCACATCTTCACCGACATGATTGTGGAAGGATGGCTCAAGATCTATATGGACAACATGGGAATTCTCACCAAGGGATCTCTTACCCTCCACCACAAACGCACTAGAAGAGTCCTCTCTCGTTTAAGGGAACATCACCTATCCCTAAAAATAACCAAATGTTCCTTTGACCACCCTACTATAGAATATCTCAGACTCATCATTGGGCAGGGTCAAGTGCAAATGGACCCTTCCAAACTATCCACCTTAGCGGACTGGAAGCCACCTACTTCGGTCAAAGGAGTCCGCTCCTTCCTCGGGTTCTCTAACTTCTACCGAAAGTTCATCCCAAATTACTCCAACATCATCACTCCCCTCACCCTCCTCATCTGTAAAGACCAACCCTGGGTTTGGGGACTGCTCCAAGACAAATCATTCGAGTCTCTGAAATCCCTGTTCTCCTCAGCCCCAGTCCTCTTCATCCCAGATGTCGCCAGACCTTTCTCCATCATGACTGACGCCTCCCTCCTTGCAGCAGGAGCAGTCTTAATGCAGTGGGACACCAACAACGATCTTCACCCCTGCACCTATTTTTCAAAGACCTTTTCTTCCGCAGAATGAAACTATGATATCTATGATCGAGAGCTTCTAGCTGTCATCCTTGCCCTCTCAGAATGGAAACACTACCTTCAAGGAACTCCCCACCCAGTAGACATAATGACCAACCACAAAAACCTCTCCTATATCCGTGATCCTCGCAAACTCTCCTGCCATCAAGCTTGCTGGTCCCTCTTCCTCCAGGACTTTTACATCAACTGGGTCGTCACCCCTGGCTCTAAAATGGGACCTGTGTCATATCCCATACCAACTCATGTCCGACCATGTCCAAACCCATTAGACACTAGTCCGATAGTCTGCTTCACTCGGACTTCCATTCAGACTTCTGAACTATGATACATTTTACTTACGACATCATTCCATCTCCTTTAGTATTAGTCCCGCTTTACATTCTTGTCTGAACCTGTGTCTCGCTTATGAACACAGCTCCGGTCTTCAAACATCCGGACTTCCAAACTACTTACAAATCTGATACTAATGCTGTTCTCTTTCTTTGTATATAAATCTTGTAGATACACATGTATTCTTCAGTCTGAATATCGACTTAGATTAACAACCTCAGTCCACTCTCTGAACCTCCTCCTTGATGTTGTTTACGACGTTAAGAATCCACTCCGAACTTTGACCCTCTGAAATTGTCATATCCCATATCCGACCTTATCTGAACCTATTTGATGCTAGTCCGATAGTCCGCTTCACTTGGACTTCCGTTCGGACTTCCAAACTATGATACATTTTACTTACGACATCATTCCATCTCCTTTAGTATTGGTCCTGCTTTATACTCTTGTCCAAACCTGTGTCTCGCTTATGAACACAGCTCCGGTCTTCAAACATCCGGACTTCCAAACTACTTACAAATCTGATACTAATGCTGTTCTCTTTCTTCATATATAAATCTTGTAGATACACATGTATTCTTCAGTCCGAATATCGACTTAGATTAACAACCTCAGTCCACTCTCTGAACCTCCTCCTTGACGTTGTTTACGACGTTAAGAATCCACTCCAAACTTCAACCCTCTGAAATACTGGGACCCGAGACCACGGCAAGGGCGCAGCGCTCTGACCCGAGTTGCTGAAGCCAAGTCCCTTCAAGTCCAAAATCTCAGACTTCTGAATTAGGAAGTCCAGATCTAGATTGGTCTTCGGAGAAGCTCGGACCAGTCTACCTTCGACCACCCGACTCAGTCTTAACAGTATATTCGGACTCTCACTTGCTTGTGGTCTTACTATCCAATATGTCCCGATCCACTCAGACCTCTCGAAATCACACTCCTTTATCCCCACACCATGAATCCCTCAGCATCTTTAGAAACTCCCATCGCAGCCCCGAAGTCATTCAGGACTTCATCAGTTTCACAGCTCGACGACCCATGACCCCCTCAGCACCTCCAACTTCATCCCATCGGACATCCGAACACCCCTCTCATCAGACCTTCATATGTTCGTCTCATCGGACTCCTCATCCAACCCATTCCTCTCGTAGTTCGGCATCCCTGGTGGTTGACCTGGATGATGAAGATGATGATCTGAACCCCTCAGATGGTGATAGCAGTAATGGCTTCTCTCCAGGATCCCTCGGAGAACTTGCCAATGCAATCCAGAAACTCACTCGCTCATCCCATCACTCCTCCTCTCGCCCCTCCTCTCAGCGCACTAAAGTCCAAGAACCAGATCAGTTCGACGGGACCAATCCCCAAGAACTCCGGACCTTCTTAGTCCAATGTGAGCTGAACTTCCAAGACCGCCCCCAAGCTTTTCGGACAGACTGCGCCAAGGTTACATTTGCCCAGTCATACCTAAAAGGCATGGCACTGGAATGGTTTGAACCCGACCTTCTCCAGATTGCTGACCTCGGACTCTGTCCCCTCTGGATGGATAGCTATCAAGAGTTCATCCTTGAACTCCGAACCAATTTCGGACCCCATGACCCTGTTGGAGATGCTGAGCATCAGCTCGATCTCCTAACCATGGAGGAAACTCAGCAAATCAATCACTATGTTGTTGAGTTCAATCGGATCACTTCCCAAGTCCGTGGATATGGAGATGGTGCCCTCCGGTACCATTTCTACAATGGACTTCCTGACCGCATCAAAGATGAGATATCACATATCGGAAAACCCTCCACTCTTTCAGGACTCCAAACTCTCGCTCAGACCATTGATGCATGTTACTGGGAACGCAAGTCCGAACTCCTCCGACAACCCAGGAACTCCAAATCCGTCAATTTGCCCTCTATCCGAACCCCTATGTCCGACTCATTCACCCCCGGTCTACCCTCTGACTCCTCTGCAGCACCTGATGACTCTGTTGAGTCTGAAGATGAGTCTGCATCCGACTCTGACACCTCTCCTCCGACCCCTGAATCCTCTCCACTGGGAGAAGATGGCAAACTCACCATGTCTGAGTGCCAACGATGCTTTGACCACAACCTTTGCATGTTCTGTGGCCTCACTGGACATCATGCCAAGGACTGTGCCAAGTTAGCTGCTCGCACAACCAATGCCATCACTTCAGACTCTACACCAGAGTCCTCCGACTCGGAGGATACCCAGTAGAAACCCCTCCATCTCTGCACAGGTATAGACTTGCATTATCTATACTCTCAAACTCAGATCATTCCGAGCCAAATGCATCCAATCCTTTTTTTCAGCTTTCCGAACCCCTCCAACTCCCCAACTTCCTTTTGGTGATCACTCTGTCGACATTTCTATGTCATCTTTGTCGGATGCCCCTGTCCCCTTGTCCTTAGAAATCACTGACCCACCCTACAATGATCCATTGATCAATTGGGTTTTGGGCAGTACCATATTTGTTATGTTTTTCCCCGTTTCGTCTCTATGCTCTCCTTGACCTTGACCTTATGTACACCTTTTACCTTGAACTCTGTCGTCTCGCTGTTCAAGCCCCGCCCGACGACATCTTTTACCTCTGTATTACTCATACTGTTCTTAGACATTCGCTCGATTTCCATGCTTTGTAAACGCTGACTCACCATTTGTTCTTCAGCGCTCTATCAGGATCCTCGTCTTACTCATCCCTGTTCTGTGACATTCCATCCCGTTCTACTCGATTTCCACGGCTCGTCTATTTAAACCGTAGTACTCAACCTGTAACACTAAGCTTGATCTTCTCAATTCAACGAGTTCTTGCAGACTTCGTCTGATCCTCTCGTCCCAGCCTTCGTCTACCCTTCGAGCTCACCTCAAAGGAAAGCCTTCTAGTAGCACCACAGCTAGAAGTACTTTGCGTCGTCCAAAGCTTCCGACACCCCCGTTCGCTTGACTCCTTTGAGATCGCGCTTAGCCCACGGCGAAGCGTAACAAAAGATCAAGCTTCTTATCTCGCGTGGACTACCTCCATTGTAGCTCCAAATACCTCTGATTCTCGAGCGTGCTCTCCGTGAGCAGATCCCTCGAATCCTTGAACCACCATTGCGTCTCGACGACCCACCGTTGATCCTCGTTGGTCTAGACCACGAGAACCCCCACCCACCGACCTATCTGAGTCGGAAGTTCCCCAAGACACTGCGTCATCCCCGGACACCAACCCGGACTTAGATCTCGACACTCTCTTCGGACCCGAAGAAGAGCTCACCCTTCGACACCGGTTCTCTTCAGAACTCACCATCCCTAGAGAACCAACCCCACCTTCGCCAACCCCCCGAGCGCGTAACCCCCCCTTCGGAGGATTCCCCCTCTCACATCCACCACCACCGACCATTCCTTCTCAACCAGCTATGCCGGCTGCCCCAACCACCAAACCCACTGAACTCCGCCTTGGGACCCCCGAAGATTTTGATGGATCTTTCGCCAAAGCCGAAGATTGGCTCGGAACTGTCACCTTTTATCTGGCAGTGAACTCCGAAGTCTACAACACGGACGCCAAGAAAGTGGCCTACGCTTTATCTTTCATGAAGAAGGGGTCAGCCAAAGTCTGGGCCGCCACCTACCGACAGAAGATCCTCGCTCAGGCTACGCTTAATCTCGGAACCTTCGCCGACTTCTGCGATTCCTTCTCTAAGTCCTTCGTCCGAAAAGACACCATCGCCTCCAGCCTCCACTGGCTTGCCACCACCAAGATGGTCAAGAATAAGCACAGAGATTACACCCCCTCGCTCACCGAGTACACCGCCCGCTTCCAAAACCATGTCGCTATCTCCAAGGTCACCGACGCCAACGTTCTCATCAGCTACTATGCGATCGGGATCCCAGAACCCCTCATGTGAAAAATCCAGAGCATGGAGACCCCCCCGGATAAGATCGAAGACTGGTACAGTGACCTCAAAAACCCTTTCCATAACTAACCTTGACGGCAGTGTGCGAAGCGCACTGCCAGACACTGTGGGAATTTCGCTTAGCTTTGGTGGGGTTATAAATAGTACTCACTCTTGGCTACAAATATGCCCCCTAGGTCATGTGATTCAGTTTACATACCATTGAGATACATTCCTTATAAAACAGCCATGTCATGGAAAGGGTTTTTGAGCTTTTGAAATGGTAACTAGGATCTCAGTCAAATCATT
>JBBPSV010000706.1:0-14710 GCA_038093795.1 Retiboletus fuscus
ACTCTCATAATATAAGTCTTATTCCTACTTGGAATCCCCAGTCAGCTACAAGACTCAGCTATACGCTTTACAGTCTCACACTCTCACAGAAGTGAGTATCTCCCACTTCAGGCCACTTCTTCCCTTCGTTGCCCTCAGCTGCGCACGTGGAATTACCTGTGGTATTTCCATAATTGCTGACTCCACAACTCTTTGGTCTCACACTCCCAATCAACATTCGATCACAAGAACCTGCATTCAGACAGCAGCGGGTTGCCGCACTGCTGCACACTGCCTCGTATCTTGACGATATTCGCACTGTACATTCATTCTTATCTTCACCACACCCTGTCGCTTATTTATACTCAGGTCAATGGGTATGAAGTGATAGTACCTTTTGGACACCCAGCCGTCATACAACTTATATTACATGTGCTCTGGAAGGACAATCATTCTAGGTACCTCCCGGACAACATGAACATCGATGCGGTTGTTGTGCTTGCTGGTACAATCATACGTTGGGTCTTGCAAGAGCATGGTGAAGTTGCCATTTGCCAGAGTGAGTTCAATGCTTGCGAACATCAATTCACTCACACTCAACTCGTACAGCGGATCAAAGATCTTCAAGGTAGTGAGCTTGAGAGGTACAGAGAACTAACTGCTGATATCTGTGCCCGTGGCGAAGAAATGATAGGTCTCAGGGAGTAGATAGATTTGTCATACTAGTTTTGATTATCAAACATGTGAATCTCCTCGAAATCTGCTCAGATACCCGAACTCTAAGAACACTGATAATCTGTGGCAATGCCACTATTGCCCGTTTTGTGTGCTCAGGTAAGTTCACGCACACCCCAACGTACTGTCGTAACGGACTAACCAAACGGGGCACCATTCTGAAGTCGAACGCTCGCTTAAATCTGCTGATGCGTCTTCCATGTACTTGTCATCATGTGGCGGTGATCGGAGATCGATCAACTGTCTTCTTTGGCACACTCGGGGTCCGTCGTATTTCTCAATGCTAGCATGCATGCATACGATGCGCTAGTCGTCCTGGAAAGGTCTGAACGTGCTGTCCATGTCCCGCTTTCGAACACCTGTTACGGTGAAGTCGCAGGTATGCAGTTACGGCCGAACAAATTGCCGAGACCCTATGTTGCGTTATCTTACGTGATGACTCACAGCCTGAGGGGTGCAACTTGAAGACTTCAAGGCATGAGTCCTGGCGACGTGTTCGGGTCTATCCTACCATACCTGTGGATTGAAAGTCGTCAGCCCAATTCTTCAGGCCCTTGCTTTCTCGGTATGTGGGCTACAAATCAACGAGACTCTTCACGCCGATTGATGGCTAGCCACAGACGTGGAGCCCTAAGCTCCCTCGGATATTCAGGTGCACAACCGGGCTATTTACATTTCTTCCCACCCATGCCGCAGGTCCTCATGATAGAACTAATCCAGGCCCGAAACTGTCAGACCTTGCTATCTCTTCCCACATCCCTACGATGAGCGTCCTTGAGCTGCCACCCCAGGAAGACTCGAATTTACGCAATGTTCGCCTGCTTGCTGCCAGTCAGTCGAGCATGGACGGGCAGCTTCACCTCACCGGCGTGAAAAAGGAGATGGAGGTCATCCGAGACCTGACATCGTCATCGCCATTCGTTGCCTTCCGGAAGGTAGACAGGACTGTCGAAGACGTCTTGAGAAAGATGATGGAGACAGACTGGGTCCATTTTGCATGTCACGGCACGCAAGACCGCACTAATCCGTTGGACAGCGGCCTCCTTGCTCGTCGCAAACGCCTCCAACAGAGATGTCGGCAAAGTTCTACTCTGACGTAGACACCATGACTTTGCATCAAACGCACGCACTCGTAGCACCATGAGGGAGTTCAAGCTTGAGCTTGACAGAGAATGGATCGCATTATTGCACGCGACGATAACCAGAGAAGAACGTCAATGAAATTACAAAGGTAACTGCTCGATCTGAATGTCATTGAGGGGGTCATCGATTGATCGATGAGTGCAACGCCATGACCATGCTATTCATCGCGGCCATTTCAATGGCATCTTTTTTGCAAAGTGAGCGACTTCCCGTCAGGATTTAGGGAACTTGTTCTGTACGTTCATAGGCATAATTAGCAGCAAAACAACAGACATCTGCTCCATGGTCAGAAAGGAAGGAAGAACCTTGCAAAGCATGTCCAACAGAGTGGAAGTAAAGGGAACGGAATGAAAGGCGAGACAAGCTGAGGTGGCACCCTTTGACCCAGAAGCACTGCCCTAATGGTGGCACAACTTCCGTTACATGAGCACACCCACCCTATGTGAACAGGCGACCATGAAGGAGGACTCCCGGAAGAGAAAGGACCAAAACGTTACACAGCTAAGTGGTAATTAAGTAAAATACGACGGTAGCTACTCGAATGTCACCAAGATGGAATGTAAAATTGCAATCATGTGTCAAAGGTCCAAAGTCATCAACCTACACCTACTGTATGTCGACCGTCCGAATCCCGTCTATCAATTCAATCAACGATGCCTCCTCCCGAACCTGAACCATGATCAAATTGTCCGTCGCAACTCGCCGGTATCGCACCCGCGACTGTAGCGCAAGCAACAGTGCACCAAACGGCTGCCTCAGACGAGCA
Organism: Retiboletus fuscus; assembly: GCA_038093795.1. Taxonomy (NCBI): domain Eukaryota; kingdom Fungi; phylum Basidiomycota; class Agaricomycetes; order Boletales; family Boletaceae; genus Retiboletus; species Retiboletus fuscus. The sequence continues at coordinate 2,624 of JBBPSV010000706.1, forward strand.
ACGAGGCGCAGTGCGCTTGTAGTATCGTCGAACTCAGCTGCACCATGGGAGAACTCCTGGTCGAGCAAGGGGCTGATCCATGGATGAATAAGGAGGAAGTCCCTCATCCCAGATAAATCGTCCGTGGTCTTGATCTCTACCTCCCCAAGTGCAGATGTCATCGCACGGTAGACATGCAAGTCCGAACCGGAATCTGAGTCTGAGGCATCATCGAGTTTGGTGATTGAGAAAGCAATGGCGGGAAGTCGTAGCCGACTGGCACCAACGGATGGTGAGGGAAGTTCATTGAGAAGGTAGTGCAGTTGCGTTGCCAGGGAGAGATCAAGCAAGGATGAGCGCAACGCCGTGACGATATTGTCCATCTCAACCATCTCAATGGGCTGTGGGACATGCTGCGGCACGATTTGGTCGTAAACAGTGAGGTCCACAGGAAGGCAGCTGTTGTAACTGCCAGCAGTCCCAGTCCAAGCAAGAATGGTCACGTCTCCGGAGCCCATGAGGACATGCTCCAGGAGACGACCAACCGCCTGATTACCTTCACCATAGATGACAGGGATGGCAACATTGAAGATGCCGAACAACGAGTAAGCAATATCTTCCTCGCGTGATGTTTGACGCCTCGAAGCCAAGTAGAGTTTCTCGCGCACCCTATTTAAGCCTGGTTGAAGAGTGATCAATTCCTGCGTGGCTAAGTTCATCGCTTGTTGCATCTCCAAAAGGATGATGGATGATTTCTTGTGGTTGAACATGTCCAAACCGAGGTATGGTTTCCAATCCTCAGTGTAGAACTGGACAACCTCGGAAGCAACGTATTCTTGGTATGTCCACCCACGAGTGTTCCAGATGCTCCTCCAGAGGCCACCAGATTCCTGCGACTCCGAGAACACACCGAGGAGGTGGACAACCGTGAGGGATGACCCACGATACCACCTGAACATGGCAAGCACCGACTCTTGCTGAACCCCCTTGTCCGCCTGGTTCACGCAACAGGTGTCGCTCCATGCCCACCGGAAGCGGAGAGAGCGCACAAGCTTGCAGAACCCCAGTAACTTGTCGTTCGTGGCAGACACAGGTAGCCGGTAGATCGAGACGTTCTCGACCATCTGGAATGTCGGTTCATAAGGTTGCCATTTGTGTGAGAACATCACATATCGGTAGAACGTCTCTACCTCTCTCCGAATACGTGGATGGTCGAGTTGATCACGAGTAGTCATTGAGGACCGCAGCTCATCATAGATCGGGAGTTCCTCGAAGGCTGCTGCTTGCTGTGCTTTATCATAGAGACGACCGGTGGTGATGTCAATGAGCACGCGGGGAATGTGACGAATGGTCTGGTCGATCACCCCTCGAATCAAGCGAGTTATATCCACATAATGATGTTGAAGTTCTATCATCGGGATGGAATCAGCTTGTGTCATCTATGAAACATCGATAAAATGGTCCCACCACGGGTGACTGGATCGGGGGACTGTTGCTGCTTCAAAAGCATCATTTCGAATGCACTGAATGCTTCCCCATAACGCCCCATTCCGTATAATGCAGCATACTTTCTCTCATACCCCTTATAGGATGATGGGTCGAGCTCAATAACCTGAAAATAGCATGAGTTACTGAGATCCATTTGATGCGACGTGAAATCCAATCCATACCTTAGTAGCATCCATCAGTGCCTCCTCCCATGAACCCATGATTGCTCGAGACTTGCTGCGCTTCAGAAGAATATCGGTGACGTTTACTGGGTCGAGTGACAGCGCATTCGAGTAGTATCCAATGGCCGCATCATGATCTTTAGAGGACATCATGCTGTCGCCCAGCGTCTCCAGCGTCTTGACACAACGTTCTCGAAAGTCTATTCAAAACACTTGCATTAGCCCGGGTTGCATTACCATTGCAACCACCCACCGAGTTCCCATTGCACTTGCTCATGACGGATGCTTGTGTCCTCTTGTAACTCGCTCTGCATCTGTCGAAAACACGTGATCGCCTCCTCGATGCGATCATCCCCTGCGAGAACATCGCAAATTGTTCTGTAAATGATAAACCTCGGACGGTTAAACTAACACGAAAAGAGTGTCAACATCCTGCTTAGGTTATCATATGAAGCATACCTTGGAAGCAGCACTCAATGCTTCATTTACTGTACCACGAATCGACATTGTGCTTGCCCACTTGATTAACACGGTGATGGGAGTCGAGGGAGTGAGCGATAATGCAGCAGAGTAGGCCGCGAGTGCTTCATCATGTTTCCCGATGCTTGATGCCTCGTCTCCATCTCCTATGAGTGTCGATACACATCGTGCCGTAAACTCTGAGGGTAAAGTGTGAGTACTTTCTTCTATTACTCGACAACGACACTCACCAGAAAGCCAGTCCGTGAGTAATTTGTTGCTTCTAACCTCGTTTGTCAATGTATTCACGATCTCGAGAAGAGAGTCTGCCGCGTCGCTTACGCGGCCCTCCCTATATAGGGCTTCACATTGATGTTTCAACTCGTGCGCACGGAGGAGCTGGATGAGATTGTCGGTTTTTCGTTGGGAGTCGGACAGTTGGGCGCGGACTTTCTTCAGGGATTCTTCGAGATGTGCAATATTGTTGCCTGATGGATATGGACGTCAATGAAGCATGCTACGAGACAGAGTACGAGCGCGCCTGAGCTTGTTTGCTGCATATGAAGGTCTGCGCGTAGTGACTTGATGGCTTCACTGAAGCCATCCTTTTCCTGATTGGCCTGGTTACGGAGTTCTTGGACGGTTTCCTCGAGATTCGTTATTTTTTCGTCTGATGGACACGGATGTCAGAACACCGGAGTCATGCTACTAATACACTCACTCGAACGCGCATCCTGCGTACGAAGGGACTCGGCGGTGTTTTCGAGAACCCGTTTTTCCTCCCTCATGCGCGAAATTTCCCGTTCACGGAGCATCTGTTGCGGCCGACAATGTGAATTGACATTAGAAACCATCTCAAACGAGTTTTGGACGCAGGGACACGTACATGGTCATAATAGGGTGGGGGAAGGATGTGACAAAGATTTAGAAGGGTGATTTTCTTGTTTCCACTCATCACAATGTCGTAGTTTGTCGAAATAGCCATGGAATGGATGAGATGGGTGCAGTTGATGACATACCCGATTTGTTGATGCGTCGTAGTGTCCCAGAATGAGACCGATGAATTAGCGGAGGCTGCGATGAATGTGCCGTGATTTGCCAGTGCAATGCACCTGGGATTGTTCCTGTTGTGAATGGGCCATTTCGAGAGGGTTGTCCCGGTGGACACGTCGAGACAGTGGATGTTGCCGTAGCGAGACAGAGCAAAGAGATGCTTGCTGTTGCTCGCCCATGCGAGGGATTGGTTCTCGGACGAGTTGACTTGGATCGGAAAGTGGACGAGGAGGTGGCCGTCCTGACCGTCGTAGATCCGGATGGAGTCAAACTTCCACGTGGCAGTAGCGATGAAGCGTCCGTCGGGTGAGAACTTGACCGCGGCCACCCAATTGTCGTGCTGCAACGGGCCGAGCAGTCGCTTGCCAGCGGTCGAAACAGACCAGACGTTGGCAGTGCAATCAACCGACCCAGTCACGACTCGCGTCCCGTCCGGGGAGATGTCCACCACCCACACTGGCCCGCCCTGTCTTTTGAAGGCGGTTGCCCCTGAGTCGGTCGTTGCACTCCACACCGTCACCTGGCCGCTCCACGTCCCACTTACGACCCACTTGCCGTCTTGTGACACGGCGGTGCCAAGAACACGACTGCCCGCATCCGTTGGCGCCCCAACTTCCTTGCCATCTTCTACTCGCCAACGCCGAAGCCTTCCTTCGTCACCCCCGCTCACGACGTGCTTCCCATCAGCAAGGAATGTAACTGAAGATATGCCATATTGACTATTGATTTCGATTGGTTTTGTGTCCCTTTGGTCGACGATGCTGGAGGTGGAACTGTTCTCACTCGACGCTTGGGTCCCCGTCAGTATCATGCTGTCAAACGTCTCGTTTCTATTACCTTTGATTGTTGCTTCCGTTTGCTGGCTGTTGCTTGAGGCAGGTCGGTTTTCTCTCCGACTCGACTCTTTGTCTTCGTCAGTATCGTACTTTCAATTGTCCCGCTCGCGTACTCACCATTCCTTCGCCTCAGGAATCCTTTCATCATGCTCGGCTAGGTATCAAAGCTGTGGAAAGAGCGGTGCCTGGTCACTCCCTTCTGGTAAACCATTATCGCCGGCATCAGTCTCCTTATTGAGTCAAGTCTCACAACAATCTCCCGTTAATATTGTGGCAGTGATCGGAGACCAACCAGCTTCTTTGGCACACTCCGGGCTTGCCATATTTCTTAATGCTAGCAAGCATGGACGCGATGCATTAGTTGCCCTGGCAGGCTCTAAATGTGTTGTCCATGTCCCGCATTCGAATACCTGTTACCATGAAGTTACCGCCATGCGGTTACAGCTGAACAAATTACTGAGACTTAATGGCCGCGTCATCTTGTGCGGCCGCTCAGACAGAGGTGCAAGACTTCAAGGCATGAGTCTGATGAAGTGTTCGGGTCTGTTTTACCATACCTGTGAAACAAAGTCGTCATTCCAATTCTTGAGGCCCCCGCTTTCTCGGTATGTGAGCTACAAATCAATGAAAATCTTCACACCGATTGACGGCTGGCCACAGATGTCGACCCCTAAGGCCCTAGATATTTTGGCAGCCAACCGGGCTGTTTGCATTTCTTCCCATCCATACGGCAAGTCTTTATGATAGAACCAATCCAGGCCCGAAACTGTCAGACTTTGCTATCTCTTCCTACATCCCTACGATCAACGTCCTCGAAATGTCCCCCAGGAAGACTCGGAGGCGACTTCACGCAACTTCCCCCTGCTTGCTGTCCGTCATCCGAGCACGGACGGGCAGCTTCACCTCATCGGCGTGCAAAAGGAGATGGAGGTCATCCGAGACCTGACATCGTCGTCGCCATTCGCTGGCTTCCAGGAGGCAGACGGCACCGTCGAGGATATCCTAGAAAAGATGATGGAGACAAACTGGGTCCATTTTGCATGTCATGGCACGCAAGACTGCACCAATCCGTTGGACAGCGGTCCCCTCGCTCATCACAAACGCCTCGAGCTTTCCGACATTGTCCGATTGTCGCGCCCTCACGGGGGTCTTGCCTCCCTTTCCGCATGCCAGACTGCAACTGGGGACGAGCAACTTTCAGAAGAAGCTATCCATCTCGCCGCGGGAATGCTTCTAGCGGGGTACAGAGGCGTGACCACAACGATGTGGCCAATAACGGACAGCGATGCGCCAAGGGTCGCAGAGGACGTTTACAAAAGTCTGTTCCGAGATGGCAAGGTTCCAGACGGCAGGTGTGCTGCAGAAGCCTTGCATTGTGCAATAGAGCGGCTTCGCGATTCTGGTTCATTATTCTTGTCTTGGATTCCTTTCTTCCACGTTGATTTATGAAGCGCGGCTTCAAGCGCCGTACTTGGTAGCCTGAAACTGTTCAAAAGTTCCTTACCATGACCTCCTGAGCTACGTTTTCATTGTATCATACCTACCATGGAAGAAGTTTACTCCCTCTGTCCAACATTGACGTACTTGTTTGGCTTTGAGCATTCAAGTTGTGCTCGATCGTCGCCTCGTACTGCACCTCGGATATCCTGAATTGCAAACTACCCCTCTAGGTCTACATTCCAGGTTCGTCTACGGTACTACCACCTAGATCAAGGTATCTCAGAATCACGCAGCGACCGTATCTGTAAGGGGAATTTCCCGACACCTCATTTCCATGATCTTAAGTGTCTCCTCAACGAAAGAGTCCAAGAGCATTCCTTGGAGGCGGGTTCGCCCAAAGCCCACTCCAATCTTCCAGATCCGCGCAAAAGCATTACGCGAACGCAGATATTTGCGAGGCTCGTGTACGCTCGGCATAATGTCGACACTCTGAAATAGCCGCGCCAATCCCCCTTCCAACGGAGCTACTGAACACGGCATCCTAATGCCAATTTGAACAACCGGGAACTCATCTGAGATGCGCACTTTTGATATCCAATGCCAGTGCCGACTGGACTATCCAAGGGAACGACGAGGACCGCCGATCGTCAGGCCCTTTACCTCGACGATCGGGTATGCTTGTTATCATAATGCATGGACCTGGCACGGTGACATCGGCTCCCCAAATGTTTCTAAGGAAGATCGCTGGCCCGTTGTATCCATGTACCTAACTCGACCCGCCTGTTTAGTCACGGTGGATACTTGATGTCGTTCTCACCGAATCCTTGGGTGGCGGAGACTTCGACGAAGCAGATCTCGGCAGAATGGTTCCGCCGCGGCCGCCGTGGGGATCGCAAGGCAGCACAAAAGTGCCATCGGGATTCCGAAAGGACCCATGGCATGGGTCTGCAGCACCTGTGGGAGTGTACCTGCATGCCAGGCATAGTTTACCTGATGCCCTATCGGATGCAAGGGCCTCCTCCCTCCCCATTTGTGCCACCTCGCATCGCAACCAGCCTATCTGGGGCCACGTCCTCCTCAGGTCGCATGCCATTTCCGCCTCTGTGGACTTGGCCAACTCCCTCGATAGGCTTGAGGCTGGTAGCTGGTGCCCTAAACGATCTTGGATGGGCGGCAGTCGGGGTAGCGGTAGCCCCCTGATCTGAGAGCTTTCGCCGGCTCGAAACTGCGGCCTATCCTGTCCCTTACCTGTCCCCTCTTCTATCGTACATGGCAGAACTCCCTTAGCATTCCTATGGCCCGGCCCCGATCCTAGGAAAGGGGTTCCCGACGGGCGAGCAAACTGGCTCCGACCGTACCGCCCGAGTCTCCTCTTCGCACAGGAGAAAGAACCAAATCTTTGTACACAACAAAATGATCAGTAAAATACAAAGGTAGCTACTTGGACCGAGATGAGATGTAAAATTGCAATCGTATGTCGTCAAAGGTCCAAAGTCATCGACTTACACCTACTGTATGTCGACCACCGTCCGAATCCCGTCTATCAATTCAGTCAACGATGCCTCCTCCCGAACCTGAACCATGATCAAACTGTCCGTCGCAACTCGCCGGTATTGCACCCGCGACTGCGGCGCGAGCAACAGCCCACCAAACGGCTGCCTCAGACGAGCGACGAGACGCAGCGCGCTTGTAGTATCGTTGAATACAGCCGTACCATGCGAGAACTCCTGGTCGAGCAAGGGGCTGATCCAGGGATGGATGATGAGAAGGTCCTTCATCCTAGATAAATTATCTGTGGTCTTGATCTCTACCTCCCCAAGTGCAGATGTCATCGCACGGTAGACGTGCAAGTCCGAACCGGAAACCGAGTCTGAGGCATCATCGAGTTTGGTGATTGAGAAAGCAATAGCGGGAAGTCGTAGTCGACTGGCACCAACGGATGGTGAGGGAAGTTCATTGAGAAGGCGATGCAGTTGCGCTGCCAGGGAGAGATCAGGCAAGGATGAACGCAATGCCGTGACGATGTTGTCCATCTCAACCGTCTCGATGGGCTGTGGGACATGCCGCGGCACGATTTGGTCGTAAACGGTGAGGTCGACAGGAAGGCAGCTATTGTAACTGCCAGCAGTCCCAGTCCAAGCAAGAATGGTCACGTCTCCGGAGCCCATGAGGACATGCTCCAGGAGTCGACCAACTGCCTGATTACCTTCACCATAGATGACAGGGATGGCAACATTGAAGATCCCAAACAGCGAGTACGCGATGTCTTCCTCATGTGTTGTTTGACGCCTCGAAGCCAAGTAGAGCTTCTCCCGTACCCTGTCCAAGCCTGGTTGAATGGTGGTCAATTCCTGGGTGGTAAAGTTCATCGCTTGTTGCATCTCCGAAAGGATAACAAGCGATTCCTTGTGGTTGAACATGTCCAAACCGAGGTATGGCTTCCAATCCTCAGTGTAGAACTGGACGACCTCGGAAGCAACATATTCCTGGTATGTCCACCCACGAGTGTTCCAGATGCTCCTCCACAGACAACCAAATTCTTGTGACTGTGAGAACACACCAAGGAGGTGGACAACGGTGAGGGATGAACCACGATACCACCTGAACATTGCAACAACCGACTCTTGCTGTACCCCCTTGTCCGCCTGGTTTACGCAACACGTGTCGCTCCATGCCCACCGGAAGCGGAGAGAGCGCACGAGTTCACAGAACTTGAGCAACTTGTGGTTCGTGGGAGACATAGGTAGCCAATAGATTGAGACATTCTCGACCATCTGGAATGTCGGTTCATAAGGTTGCCACTTGTGTGAGAACATTACATATCGGTAGAACGTCTCTACCTCTCTCCGAATACGTGGATGGTCGAGCTGATCGCGAGTCGTCATTGAGGACCGCAGTTCATCATAGATTGGGAGTTTCTCGAAGGCTGCTGCTTGCTGGGTTTTGTCATAGAGACGACCGGTGATAATGTCAATGAGCACACGAGGAATGTGACGGATTGTCTGGTTGATCACCCCTCGAATCAAGCGAGTTATGTCCACAAATAGATGTTGAAGTTCTATGATCAAGATGGAATCAGCATGTGTTGTCCTGACAATATCGAAAAGCCGGCCCACCACGGGTGTCTGGATCAGGGGATTGTTGCAGCTATGAAAGCATCATTTCGAATGCCCTGAATGCTTCTCTGTGTTTCCCCATTCCGTGTAATGCAGCATGCATTCTTTCATACCCCTTATAGGATGATGGGTCGAGCTCAATGACCTAATAGCATGAATCACTGCAGTGTATTTTATGTCACATGAAAAATCCATACCTTGGTAGCATCAATCAACGCCTTCTCCCACAAACCCATGGCTGCCCTTGCCTTGCTGCGCTTAACAAGAATATCACTAACGTTCAACGGATTGAGTGACAGTGCATTCGAGTAGTATGTGATGGCTGCGTCAGTGTCTGTCGCACTGTCGCCTAGCATCTCCAGCTTCTTGACACAGCGTTCTCCAAAGTCTGTTCCACATGTTTGCATCAGCCCGGGCTACATTGCCATTGCAACCACCTACTGAATTCCCATCGCGGTCGCTCATCGCCGACGCTCGTGTTGTCTGGTAACTCCCTCTGCATCAGTCGGAAACATGAGATCGCCTCCGTGATGCGACCGTCCCTTTCGAGAGCATCGCAGATTATCTTGTAGATGATAAACCTCGGAAGCTTAAACTGACACGAAAGCAATGTCAACATCCAGCTTGGGCTTTCATGTGAACCATACCTTGGAAGTAGCACTCAGTGCTTCATCTACTGTGCCATGAAGCAACATCGTGCTTGCCCATTTGATGAATACAGTGATGTGATTCGAGGGAGTGAACAACAACACAACAGAATAGGCTACGAGTGCTTCGTCACATTTCCCGATGTTTGATGCCTCGTCCCCAACTCTTATCAGCGTCGACACACATCATGCCGTGAATTCTGATGATAATGATTGAGTACTTTCCTCCGATACTCGGCAACGAAACTCACCAGAAAGCCAGTCCATGAGTAACTTATTGGCTCTAATATCTTCTGTCAACGCATTCACGATCTCGAGAAGAGACTCTGCCGCGTCACTTATGCGGCCCTCACCATATAGGGTTTCGCATTTATGTTTCCGCTCGTGCGCACGGAGGAGCTGGGTGAGACTATCAGCTGTTCGTTGGGAGTCGGAGAACCGGGCGTGGAGTTCCTTCAGGGTTTCTTCGAGACGTGCAATATTGTTGTCTGATGGTTGTGGACGTCAATGAAGCATGCTGCGAGACAGAGTATGAACGCGCCTGAGCTTGTTTGCAGCGTACGAAGGTCTGTACGTAGTGAACTGATGGTCTCGTAACTCTCGTTCAGGCTATCCTTTCGCTGATTGGCGACACGCTGAGAGTTGGCGAGCTGGTCACGGAGTTGGTGCAATGTTTTTTCGAGATGTGCAGCTTCGCTATCTAATGGACGTGACGTTTAACAAAATACGGAGCCTGAGTCAGGTCACCAATACACTCACTTGAACGCGCGTCCTGCGCACGAAGGGGCTGGGTAGTATCTTCGAGAACATGTTTTTCCTCCCTCATGCGCGAGATTTCCCGTTCACGGAGCATCTGTTGCGGCCGACGAAGTGGATTGAGATTAGAAGCCATCTCAAGCGCGTTTTTTGACGCAGTTACGCCTACATGGTCGCAATAGGGTGAGGGAAGGATATTACAAAGATTGCGAAGGGTGATTTTCTTGTCTCCACCCGTCACAATTTTGTAGTTTGCTGCGATAGCCATGGACAGGACGTCATGGGTGTAGTCGATGGAAGACCCGATTCGTTGATGCGTCGTAGTGTCCCAGAATGAGACCGACGATTTAGCGGAGGCTGCGATGAAGGTACCATTGCTTGCCAATGCAATGCACTTGGGCGGGTAACCGCTGTGAATAGACCATTTCGAGAGCGTCGTCCCGGTGGACACGTCGAGGCAGTTGATGTTCCGGTCGCGAGACAAAGCGAAGAGCTGCTTGCTGTTACTTGCCCAAGCGAGGGATTGATTCAGGTACGAGTTGACTTGGATGGGAATGTCGAAGAGGAGGTGGCCGTCCTGACCGTCGTAGATCTGAACGTAGTAACCCCACGTGGCAGTGGCGAGGAGGTGTCCGTCGGGTGAGAACTTGGCCGCGGCCAAATACCACCTGTGCTTCAGTGGGCCAAGCAGTCGCTCGCCAGTCGACAAAGACCAGACACTAGCAGTCTTGTCATTCGATCCAGTCGCGATTCGGGTCCCATCCGGGGAGATGTCCACTGCGTACACCTCCGCACCGTGTCCTTTGAACTCGGCTGCTTTTGAGTGGCTTGCTGCACTCCACACCGTCACTTGGCCACTCCACGACCCGTTCACGACCCACTCTCCGGCTTGAGACACAGCGATGCTGCAAATGTCACTCCCCGCATCCATTGAGTTCCCCACCTCTTTGCCATCTTCCACTCGCCAACGTCGAAGCATTTGTTCGGTACCCCCGCTCACGACGTGCTTCCCATCAGCGATGAATGTAACTGAAGATACGTGATGTCGACCAGCGATTACGATTGGTTTTGTGCCCTTTTGGTCAACAATGGTGGAGGAGGAGCCGGTTTCACCCGACTCTTGGGTCCCCGTCAATATCGTACTGTCAAACGTCCCGTTTTCATCGCCTGTGATCGTTTTTACTTCCCCTTGCTGACTGCTGCTGGAAGGAGGGAGATTTTCTCTCTGACTCGACTCTTTTGTCCTCGTCAGTATCATCCTTTCAACTGTCCCGCTCACGTACTCACCATTCTTTCGTCTCAGGAGTCCTTTCATCGTACTCGGCTAGGGCTCAAAGCGGTGGAAAGAGGGATCCCTGGTCGTTCCCATTGGGTAAGTTGTCGCCCAGCATGCACGTGTGTCTGCTTATCGAGTCAAGTCTCACACGCGCAATCATCCCGTGCCCTAGCTATGGGCGCTTCCCTGCATCCGTCTTACTGGTCATTGTGGTGGTGATCGGAGATCAATCAACTTTCTTCTTTGGCTAGCAAGCATAGATGCGATGCATCGGTCGTCCCGGCAGCTTCTGAACGTGTTGTCCATGTCCTGCTTTCGACCACCTGTTACCATACGGTTGCAAGCATGCAGTTACGGCTGAAAAAATTGTTGAGACTCACTGGCCGCGTCATCTTACGCGATGACTCAGGCAGAGGTGCAAGACTCCAAGGCATGAGTCCTGGCAAAGTGTTCAGGCCCACTTTATCGTACCTGTGGAACAATGTCGTCAACCCAATTCTTGTGGCTCTCTCTTTCTCTGTATGTGAGCTACAAATCAATCAGAATCTTCACACCGATTGATGGTTAGTCACAGATGTTGACCCCTAAGCAGCCTCGGATATTCTGGTGCCCAACAGGGTCGTTTACATTTCTTCCCATCCATGCAGCAGGTTTTTGTGATAGAACCAATCCAGGCCCAAAACTGTCAGACTTTGCTATTTTTTCCTACCTCCTTGCTACCAGCTGCACTGATTGTGGGGGGCAAGCCCCCCACACCCCCCTGTGCACAATGCTAATCCCAGTTAATTTACACAAAAAATCATATCATAATAAACTTATTTTGCTAACTTGTAAATTTTCTCAAACAAAGCATTT
>JBBPSV010000707.1:0-14706 GCA_038093795.1 Retiboletus fuscus
TGGTGCTGGTGCTGGTGCTATTACTAGTGCTAGTACTAAACATAAACGTGACTACAACGATGATGACCAAGTCTACTATGTTGAACATGGGCCGAAAAGGAGGAAAGTCATAAAAGGCAATCCTCTCATGCCATGCGTGGTTTGTGGTGTCACAGGTCACCTCGCTAGAGTTTGCTGATGGCGTGGCAAACAAAGGTGTGGGAACTGCAGCCGATTCAACCACATCACTGTTCAGTGCTTTGCCCCTGGTGGAGCCAAGTATGACGAAAAGAGAAAGCAGTGGCAGGATAGGAAGAAAAAGAAGAACGGCGGCGCCTCTCAGGTGCACATTGCAAATGAGGCTATCGAAATGGCCTTTGTAGCTACAAACGATGATGTCCATATGTGCAATGCGAATGAGATTGATTTCTCCACGTATTCATGGATCGCTGATACTGGCGCGACCACGCACATCACCAATAACCGAGACGTGCTTACCGAATATGTAAGCAATACCAAAGAAATTACAGGTATAGGTACCTCATCAATACCTGCGTTAGGACAAGGAGACCTAAAACTGCATACTCGGGTTGGTGAAAAATTGTTTGTAGTCAAACTCAATAATGTACTCTACACTCCAGATATGAAAAACAATTTATTGTCAATCAGACGATTTGACCAAGCAGGTGGGAGAGCAATCACTGGATGTGGTAAGATCCGGCTACTAGATCGGACCGGACAAACCATAGCCGAAGGCATTCGTGCACGTGATATGTATTACCTAAGCATGCACAGTGTTCTTCCAGAGCGATCACATATAGCTCAATCCACTGAAACTTGGCTAGATTGGCATAAAAAGTTCGGACATGTTAGCCTCAATGGACTAAAGACTTTATTCCGTAAGAATTTAGTCGAAGGATTTACTGTAGACAAACAATTGCCCAACTTCGACTGTAGTGCGTGTATTCAAGCAAAACACGTGCACACTCCATTTCCAAAAGAGGCTACTCATCAAGCCAAACAGCCGGGCAAACTCACACATACCGATGTATGGGGACCAGCCTGTATTGAAGGTATACATGGAGTAAAATACTATATTTCTTTCATAGACGACTGTACTAGACGATGTACAGTAATGTTTATGAAAACGAAAGATGAAACTGCTACAAAAGTCCAGCAGTACCTTACCCATATTGAGACGCGTTGGGAAATAAAACTGAAATGTCTACAGGCCGATAATGGAACCGAATATGTCAACTGTACTTTACTCACGTGGTGTAAAAATCATGGTATTGAGATTGAGTTGACAGCACCATACTCACCATCTCAGAATGGTGTTGCCGAACGGTTCAATAGAACACTTTTGGAAATTTCACGTGCCATGATATTTGCACGTGATATCCCGAAGTTCCTGTGGCCCGAGGTAGTCACGCATGCTGCATACGCATGCACTAGAAGGGTCTATGCCCGAAGGGAAGTGGTCCAATAATAAACCAAATATATCGCACCTCCAGGAACTCGGATCACCCGTATGGATACTGAATGAGGGGCCCGAGATTTCCAAATTAGACCCAAAAAGTGAGAAACATTTATTTATTGGCTACCTAGACGGACCAAAAGCGGTAAAATATTACAACGTGCGAACGTGTCAGGTGAAAGTGTCTAGAAATTACCAATTCGAGAAAGGGTACAATGACTCAGCATCCACGCCCGAGGTGCAGTGCGAGGGGGAGTCGGGTAGTACTAACACACCACACTCGGACGAAAAAGACATACATATTGATACTACCAATGTGGAACAAAAACAAGAAACTTCTACCCAAAGTACTCTAAAATGAAAGCGAGAATTTGAACTGCTTCGACGCAGTACAAGACCCAAGGTGCTTCATGATTATAGCCAGCTAAACGACCCACTTCCAGAATTAGAAGAAGTACCTGATGACATCGATGACGAAGATGATCACGTGTCATCGACTGAGGCCGTGTACACTGCATTCACAGAAACCAATTTGGGATGCGGAGATCCAAAAATGCTCAAAGAAGCGCAAGAGTCACCAGAATGGCCCGAATGGGAAAAAGCCGTACAAGCTGAGCTCAAACAACTCCACGAGATGGGCACGTGGGAGTTAGTCAACCCACCAGAGGGACGGACACCCATAACGAATAAATGGGTATTTGTAAAAAAGCTCGGAAAGGACGGTGAGCTACTAAAATACAAAGCGAGATTAGTAGCTAGAGGGTTTTCCCAACAACCAGGTATGGATTACAATGAGACATTCTTGCCTGTTGTACGCCTGGAGACTATACGAGCCATTCTCATGCTCGCAGTCAAACAGAATTGGGAAATCCAACAAATGGACGTAAAAGGTGCATACCTTAATGGTACACTAAAAGAGGAAATCTATATGGAACAACCCGAAGGTTTTGATGACGACACTAAATGATTATGTCATCTGATTAAAACCTTATATGGATTGAAACAATCTGGATGTGAATGGAACAAAGAGCTAGATAAAAAGTTGCAGCTCAATGGTTTCCGACGTCTACATTCAGATCCGTGCGTATACATCAGACGGACTGAAGATTCTATTGAAATCATCACTGTGTGGGTAGACGATCTACTATTATTTGCTAATTGTTCCGATATCATGAAACGACTCAAAAAGGAACTTCAAACTTTGTTTGAAGTTACAGATATGGGCGAACCATCCAAAATTGTAGGAATAGAAATCGAGCGAGATCGCCCCAACAAGATGATCAAAATCGCTCAAAAACAATATATCAATTCTATCCTACGAAAATGGAATATGGACAATGCTAATAGTGTTGGAATGCCAATGGACCCAAGTGTAAAACTCGAGCCATCAGAACTTGACGGACCCAGCGAGAGCACACCATATGCCTCACTAATTGGATCGCTTATGTATGCTGCTGTTGCTACGCGCCCTGACATCGCTTATACAGTGTCTCGACTCACGTCATTTACGGCAAATCCCGATATGAGTCATTGGACGGCAGCAAAACGTGTCCTAAGATATCTCACAGGTACACGAGATCTAGGAATAAAATACTCAGCTGACGAGGACAACAATAAGCCTTCTGAGAATTTTCATGGCTACTTGGACGCTGATTTCGCAAATTCCAAAGATTATATTTCTATTTCTGGGTACATGTTTTTGCTTAGTAATGGAGCGATCACGTGGAGCTCCAAGAAGCAAAACGTGGTGGCATTATTAACCACCGAAGCCGAATATATGGCTATGGCTCATGCTACAAAAGAAGCAATATGGCTGAGGAATCTATTCTTAGAATTAGGATTCCCGCAATCTGAGCCAACCATCTTATTCAGTGATAACCAATCGGCACTTGCGATTGCCAAAAACAACCAATACCACTAGAGATCGAAATATTTCAATCTGCGAAATCATTTCATCCGCAAGAAAATTACCAAGAAGGTAATCAACGCAAAATACTGTCTGACTGCATCTATGACAGCGGACATATTTACTAAGGCACTGCTGAAGCCTAAACATACTCAACATGTTGCCGAACTCGGCATGAGCTCGGCTTGAGGGGGAGTGTTGAACATGCACTGAGCACGTGATAACAAGCCGAGATGCCATATACGAGCGAGTGACATCACAATATGAAATATCTACGATCGCATATATAAACCTTATGTCGGAGAATAAAAAGCCAGCGCATCTTTGCCCTAATCGTCCACCACTGATTGGCTGTGCATCCTCGGCTATCGCAAAAGCTTACTTGTCACATCTAGGTTGTGTCACGTGTCACAGCCGAACCTTTGGCCTGTACTATATTACTTACCTAAAAGGGTCTACTGTATTTACTCGTAACCTTGCTAAGAATCATAGTTTGGAATGTGGCTGGAGAGTTGCATAAGCCAAAGTACATTACTAGAGGTTCAAAGGATTCTCTGTGACATACAAAGACAGCTTTCCATTCATCTCCTTCTTTGATTCAGACATTGTTATATCTCCATCATAGGTCTATTTTTGTAAACCATTGTGATCCCTTAAGCTTATCAACTAGTTGTGAGATTAGGGAAAGGGGGTAATTGTTTCTAATTGTTTCAGCATTTAGCTTGTGATAATCTTGTACCATTCATTTTTTATTGTCCTTCTTGGGTATGAAGAATACAGGAGAGGTTTGTGGTGACTTAGAAGGTCTGATGTATCCTTTCTTTAGCTGGTCATCAATGAAGTCAGAGACATCCTGTTGTTCTATTGGAGATAGGGGTATAAGATGTCCTTTAGTAGGTTTGAAGGTTTCCTTCAGGTCTATGGCATGATTCCAAGGTTTCCTTATAGGCATGCATTCAGAGTGCTTCTTTGAGAAGACTGTGAGGTATTTGTGGTACTGTTTTGGTACAAGTTCCTCAGGTTTAGGGTCAGGTACTGCTAAGGGTTCATTCTGTTTTGTGGCATTGATGTATGCCAAAGAGTCCTGCTCCTGGAATTTGAGTTCCTTAGCAAATGGTGGTTTTGGTTGGAGTGATCAACAGGTCCATGGACATCTGGTCATTTGGACTGTTCCATTGGTCCAGTCAATTACTGGATTGTGAAGTTTAAGCCATGTATAGCCGAGTATCATCTGGTTCTTTCCCAGGTTGGTCACTTCCACTGTGACCTTCTCTTGGTGGTTCTGGAATTCTAGGATAACTTCTGCATAGTAGGTGATATTCCCAGCAGTATTTCTTGTTCCATCAACATTATATACTGGTATAGGTTGGGGTAATTCAAGGAGTGGTAGGTTGATCTGTTTGGCATAGTCCTGATCAATATACAGTGACTTCCAAAACCCTTGCAGTGCCTAACCCCAAACTGGGGCACTTTGTGCTCTGCAATCACATGTGGGAATTTCACTTAGCTTTGGTGAGAACAAATAAAGTACAACCCTGTGGCTACAACTTTGTCCCCAGGGTCATGTGATTTGGATCAGTGGCTGTGAAGATATGTGCATTTCAAAACAGCAATACCATTGCAATAGTTTTGCACCTGCCAGTGAACAAGGTGAAATCAAGCATTAGTTGATGATGTTTGGTCATACAAACAAAGGTACACATACTAGTATTGTGTCTGAGTGTAAAAAGGTTCATCTGCATCTTTATTTTCAACCACATCATCATAAAATTTATTTTTCCTACTAAGAAGCACACCATCCTCTCTATGCTTGATACTAGTCAATCTGTTTACTCTATTGCTACTACCACTGGTGTCCATGTGTCTACCACCTCTAGACTCCACTCCAAAGAGTATTCTCAGCCTCAGAAGTCAACTGAAGGTCATCCTTCCAAGCTTTTCTCTACAAATACTCACAATGCCATTTGCCTTATCTCTTCTGGAAGGCATAAAATGCTGTTCAGGTGACCAATGCAGTCACCAATATTTTTAATAAACCTCTCTCTTCCTCCATAGCACACAGGGACTCAAAGAAAACAGGTTTGAAAGCTGTGGTCAAGTCCAAACATCCCTCTCCTTAGCCAAGCATCACAATGCCTGTATTTTGCTTATGCTTATGAGGATTGGACCCTGGAGGATTGGAAGAAGGTAATATGGTCTAATGAGACTGAAATCTATCATCTAGGATCAAATGGATGGCAGGAAAGGGCTCAGTGACAGGCTAGTGGAAGGTACCCTCAAGTTTGGAGGAGGTTCTTTGATGATGTGGGGCTGTATGACTTGGGATGGGGTTGGCTATGCCACCAAGATTGATGGTAGGATGGATGGGGAGCTCTGCCTTCAAATTTTGAAGGATGAGCTCCAACAAACCATGGAGCATTATGGCCTCAATCCTTCTGACATCATTTTCCAGCAGGACAATGATCCCAAGCACACATGCAAGAAAGTTAAGGAGTGGCTAGAAAAGCAGGAATTTGAGACTATGGTATGGCCTGTGCAGTCTCCTGACCTCAACCCCATTGAGCATCTCTGGGGTCACCTCAAAAGGAAGCTAGCAGATCATGAACATCCTCCTAAGAAGATTCTTGCATTATGGGATAGAGTTCAGGAGGAATGGGAGGGAATACCAGTGGAGGAGTGTCAAAAGCTGATTGAAATCATGCCTAGAAGGATTGAGGCAGTGCTCAAGGCAAAAGGAGGCTATACCAAGTACTAATATACCCAGAATATCAGCAGATGCAAAACTATTGCAATGGTATTGCTGTTTTGAAATGCACATATCCTCACAGCCACTGACCCAAATCACATGACCCTGGGGACAAAGTTGTAGCCACAGGTTTGTACTTTATTTGTTCTTACCAAAGCTAAGTGACATTCCTATGTGTGATTGTGGGGTGCTTTGCACCCTAGTTTGGGGTTAGGCATTGCAAGGGTTTTGGAAGTCACTGTAGTTCAATTTCTACAACATCTAATTTTCACCTTAATGCTAAGTTCTCTTATCTTATCATTATCTTTTCATCTTATCATTATCTTGTCAACAACTGACATCTTATCATGGACTCTCCTTGTTTATTCTTATTGACACTTTTATAAACTTTCATATATCTTAGATCCATTCATTTCCACACTGTGCACAGCTATGCACATCACTTCTCTTTCACATTGCTTCTTTCATTTCTGCTATACTTCTCTTCCATTTCATACCTGTGCTCTGCTGCACATCACACATCATGCTTCTCTTTAATTACTGCTTTATAGCCTTATGCCTTATGTTTCCCTCATGCTGCCACATACTATATCCTTATTTAGCTTATTTACCTAACATGTACAAACATACATATGAGGTATATAAAGACCAAGGATCAAGCCTGGTTAACTCCAGTCTTGTTCTTCTGGTAGTTCCCCAACTGTCTACTTGAGACTCTGTCTAAGGGTTAATACCAGTCAGATGTTGCCTACTCCCTTAGTCAGCATACTCCCCTCCAGAGATTAGTTTCTCTATGCTAGGGTGACTATGTTTACACTCTTCCACTCTAGTCAAGTATAAAAGCAACTACAATGTTACTATGACCTAGTCATCTCATGATGACCACTCACTGCTAGATGCTTTGGGTTGTTTCAAGAACTAGGTGAGGTTAGTGGGTTGTAAGGCTATGTACATGAGGAGGTGAAGGGAGTCACTAGATAAACATGAGTAGGGTGGACTCATATAGGGTAGTGTACCATGAGGTGGTTTAGAGAGGCATGAGGGGGTTTAGGCTTATAGGTGTAGGCCATGAGTTACTAGCATGGTAGTCTAGACTTGAGCATGTAGCTATTCTAGACTATAGATAGGGGCTATATGTGAAAGTCATTGTAGAAAGTCAGGAAAAATAGGGGAAAAATACTATGATATCCTGAGGTCTGTAACAGTCACAACATCAAAAATGTGGTCTTGATTCTTAGAATGGCTCTTGACTCTGGTTTGAAAGATTCTCTAGTCCCATTTTATCATCTCCAGTTTCTTGTCCATTTAGTCTATGCTATGACTATCAATAAGGCTCCAGGCTAGACAGTCAAGAATGTTGATCTTAGCTTGAGCAGTCCTGTTTTCTCTTATGGATAGTTGGATATGACATCTTCTGTTGTACTTATCCCAGAAACATTCAAGTTCTATTTCCTCATGATCAACAAAATACCAAAAACATATGTAAATGCAGTTTGCAATGTAGTATTTAGAGACTTGGAATTGGAATTTGTATTATATTTGACTTAAGAATGTATCAGATGACATAGGATGAAGTTGAAGTTCTTCAAATTGAACATATGGGGTGTTACAACTTGTTTCTTCTATCTGCCCTTCAGTGCCCATACCTGACTACCTATTGTTATTCCTAATTTTCATTTCTATCTAATATTGAGTAGATCACCATCAGATATTGGTATTCTTGACTTATTGTGGCTCCTGATCATTGACTAATACATGATCTATTGTTCAGCTGAAGTTCAACAAGGCCATGAAGGCATGCCAAGCTACAGTTATTGACTTTACACTCAAGCCTAAGATGTCTGTAGAGCTTAAAATGGTCAAAGCCTTTTGCACAACAAGTGGGCTGCTGAGCTAGTCACTCCTCCTGTGATCACAGCTGAGTTAGATGAAGAAGGCTTACCATCCACTCAAGACTTCATCTCCACTGAGGTCTTCCTGGCTGTGGTTGCCCAGGTTAAGGTGGCTCTACTGAGGCATCCATCCCCTTCAGAGGGAGGCTCCACCCAATCTGCAAGGCAAGTCCTCTAACATATTTCCTTGATAGGTCATATTGATGCATACTGTAGCATATAGCACTCTTGGGTCCAGGTCAAAGAAGTGGATGCTACAAATGACAAGTTGTATCCAGAAATGAAAGACTATGTGGACCTGTATTCTTCATGCAATAAGCAGTACATATTGCTACAGATACCCAATGAGGGCATGTAAGGAGTGCTATCACCTTGATGTGAAGTGCAAGAAGTCAGTGGACCACAATGCTAGCAAGGTGGGAAAAGGAAGCAAGTGGATTCTGGATAAGTGCTTTGCAACTGTGGGGTAATTATTATTGATGGACCATTCAGCACACCTCATCTTTCCTACTCCTAAGGCAGGTATGTCTTGTCATCAGAAATTGCCACCCAAGATCACCATGCTCTCAGATAATAAAGAGGTGCCTGCAAAGAGAAAGGGAAATGGTAGGTGGGCCATGTGGAGGGGGATCATTGGGTCAATCTGGGTAAGACAGCTGTTACATATGACCAGTATGTTGTGGAGGTTTGGATTTCCCTGGGCTTACAATCCCATATATCTATCCATTCCTCACAGTCCATTGCAGTCCAAGTCTATCATTTCAGTCCAATGTCCTGATCCTTAGTCCAACATTTCTAGTCTGACATTTCTAGTCCAATGGTCAGTCTGTAATTTTATTCCAAAGTTCCAGACTTATTCCCTTCACTTTTTGACTACTCTTGGATGATGTCTAGGGCATTTCCTATCTATTGGTAATCTCCTTGAATACTTACAGACCTTGTTAGAGTCTTTCTTACTTATTAGGACTTTTCCTTTTATTTCATACATTGCTTAGTACTGCTCCAGACTTCTCCAAACCAGTTAAACCATGTACCTAGGATTATCTAAGGAAGTTTCTGTCTCATTGGATTGTCACTACATCTCATCCATTGCTCATTTTCACTCAAATCACTATTCTCAATCATTCACAACTTTCTGACCACTCATTTTTCAGTCCAGACCTTCAGACTAAGCTTTTCTCATTGGGAATTATCATTTGAACACATCTCCTATCTTTCTCTATTGCAGAATCCCATTAGAGATGAATACATTGTTGTTATTACACCTGGCCCAGATAGGGTTGGGCATAGACTCAAAGGGTAGGTTTCTAAGACTTGAGAGTACCAGCATCTATGTGCTTTGGTATAACAGTAGTCTTCAAATTGAGGTATCTGCTCATGGAGAGCACACTCAGTGATGAAGGGATTCTAGGAGTCTAATGAGGATGAACTTATCTCAGAGTTGGGAGATCAAGCTTAGGAGTTTCTCAAGGATGTATTGAGTAGCTCCAGCTTGGAGAATACAAGTGCTGGTGCTACAATATATATATGAAAGGTATGGAAGCCTATGGGATATGAAGGAATGCTCAGGGAGAGCAGGAACAAAGGAGATATGACTCAAGAAATGGTAAGCATCAGAATGAAGTCATATCCACTGCAGATCCACAGATCAGAAGCAGCTGTCAATCAAATATTATCATGAAATGAAGAAGCAGTTGGATCAACCTGAAGGGACAAGTGATAGGGGGTCAGTTGTCAGAAGTGAAGAGAAGGTCTGAAGGGTAATGCATATTGTATCAATGCAGTAATCTGGATTAGGCCAGATAAGACAGACTATAGTCCAGTGAGGCAGGACCAAGCTATGAGTAAAGGAAAAAGTGTATGTAGAATGCTGAGACATAACATTACCCCCTTCTTAGGTTCCTCAATGCCACTTGAGGATTTTAAAGATCAATGTATCCCCTGTTGGGGGATCCCATGACATTAGCATATGTTGTGTCATCCCAGATTGGTTGTGAAGTCTGGTTCCTGGTGGTCTTGGAGGTGGTTAACAAGGGGGTGTGGTCAGGAGTGGTTCAACCAGCTGGATGACTGTGAGGAATGGAAGGAAGTGAATGAAGAGGAGGATGGGACTGCTGGGTGTGGGTGGTGGCAAAGTAGGCATTGGTTCTGAATATGGCCAAGGTGCAACCTCTGGCAAAAAGGGCAGTGGTACTCTGGGCAATCAATGTGCCAGTAACTGAGTCTGTGGCAGTGGAAATAGGACATGTTATAAAGAGAGTGATTAGGAGACAGTCCAAGCTCCCCTTCATTTATAAGGTGAACTCTCTCAAGCCAGTCTATAAGGCTGATCTTGCTTGGGGCAATAGGGGATGATGATGTGGATGATATCAGAGGTCCTGGTTCAGCAGGTGAAGTATTAATGACCATGGTGAGGGGGAGAGAGGGGTGGACTGGAGAATGTGTGGGTAGGCCTGCATGGGCTAGGTCCTGCACATATTGCTTAATATCAGTGACAAAATCTAACATATCCAGTTGATACAT
The DNA here is from genome assembly GCA_038093795.1 of Retiboletus fuscus. Taxonomy (NCBI): domain Eukaryota; kingdom Fungi; phylum Basidiomycota; class Agaricomycetes; order Boletales; family Boletaceae; genus Retiboletus; species Retiboletus fuscus. The sequence goes on from JBBPSV010000707.1 coordinate 10,524, forward strand.
AGCCAAGAGGATGTAGCTGTGAATGCAACATGCAATGAGCTGGAGTTGAGTAGAGAAGAATTCAGACTGGGCATTGGCTGAGATGAAGGAGGCAATGGGGTCAAGGGAAGAAACTTGAAAGAAAGCTAAGTATAAAGATTCTAAAAGGGAATCAGAGTCTAGGTGTGCCTGCATGGTGGTGGTAAGATGGAAATCATGAAGGTGGGTCTGGAGTAGGCAATCAGACTTGCATGATAGCAGGTCAGACAAGAGGGTGTAGGCAAAACAAGGAACATTCATGGAGGCAATAGTTAGAGGTCATTCCTCTTCCAGGACAGATAGCCATAGGAGAGAGTTCATTGCCTATCCAGGGATAGCAGCATTACTAGAACAGTCCTCAGCAAGGACCATTGGGGGGTGGATGGTGGAGACAGAGAGTTCTCAGGCAAGGTCAGAGGTATTATCCACTCTTTCCAGTGGAGAGAAGATGGAGTCCATCACAGAGGACTTAGTGAGGGAGGATTTAGTCAAGGGGGTGTAAGACATTTCAAAATTGTAGAGGCTATGGTAAAGGACTCAGTTGGTAATGTTACAGACCTCAAGATATCATAGTATTTTTCTCCCTATTCATCCTAGCCTTCTACAATAACTCTCGCATATAGCCCCTATCTATTACCAGGAGGACTACATACTCCAGCCTAGACTACCATGCTGGTAACTCATGGCCTACACATGTAAGCGTAGACCTCCTCATGTTACTCTAGACTACCTCACTGTACACTATCCTACATGAGTTCACCCTACTCATGTTCACCTACCAACTCTCTTCACCCCCTCATGTACATAGCCTTACCATCCACCATCCTCACCTAGTTCTCATTGTAGCATAGCATATCATAGATCTAGTATATACAAGTGTAAACCCTAGGATAGTATATAAAGCCTCCCAAAGACCTGACTGACCCCCCAGTCTTGTCCTCTTGGAGTTTTCCCCTACACTCCAGTGCTACAAGTTGCCCCTTACTTGACCTCTTGAAGGCTTAGCACCCTAGTAAGGTGTTTGGTTGTTTCACTAGAACAAGACTTCACTAACTAGGCCCCTGGATTCGCTACCCAGTCACCACCTTGATATCTCATGTTCTCACCAATAGGACCCCTTTCAATAGTCACACCCTCAAACTAATCACACTTGCTAGTGACCACCTATATTAAGAAAGAGGAGTACCAATTTGCAGTCCCCCCTCTCTTTGAGGTAGCCAAGGAGACCCAGCAAGAGAAATCACAAAGAACCTCAAGTCCAGACCCATTCTTCCCAGAGCCAACTAGTGGGCTCTCTAGTTATCATACTCATAGTCCTGCACCTTGCTACTCACCCTATAGATGAAGTAAGTCAGTTTATCAACCAACATCAATTATTAGATCACCACCACCATTTGAGGTTCCAGAATACTGGAACAGAGTCCAAGAAAACCTAGAAGCTCACTGGAACCAACTGTTACAATTTTCTTTATTCATCGCTTGGTCTTTTTTCTTTCCCTCTCCTCTTCCATACATACTTGGAGGGGTAACCTTTCATCTTGATACAATTACTTCTTGATGTTAACTGGTCCGACTCATCTGCTATTCACAGAACTATCTTGACCATCTTCCCTCATGAACTCATCGCTCCTCCATTGTTTCTCTTGTAACAACCTGTGTCCCCTATCTTCCCAGTGTAGTCGATTTCCTTCTTTATCTCTTGGTCCGTGCATGCCATTGTCACCCTATTTAAGGTATTACTCCATTTCCTGTAAAACTATTCAGAATCTGCACAATACTAGCATATCTTTTGAGTCACCTCTGTCCAAAGCAACATAGATTGCCAACTCTTAAGTCTACCTCTTCATTGAGCATGCTCTTTGTGAGCAGATCCCTCTGAAGACCCTTAAGAGTTATCCTAGTAAATCCTGTTTGCACACTACACATAACAAAAGATTCTGAATCTCCTTCAGTCCCACCTTTCTAGGTGAAGGATCCCTCTCACAGTCACCACAAGTCACCCACAGGAACCCCTTGACCCTGAGACCTTTGATATTGTGGTCAATCAAAGAGAAGAAGCCAGCACCTCTGCTCTTCCCTTTCACAACCCATACCAGACCCTTGATATTTCCCAGAAACCTCAAAGACAATGAAAACCTTGTACCTCCCCTGGAATCAACCCTTTGACCACTACCACCCAAACCATCGCACCCACCATGCCCACCAAAACCACTGAACTGAAAGCAGCCCTCCTTGCTGACTTCTCTGGAAAGCCTGCGGACACTTCCAGATGGATCAAAGCCATGAAAGCCTACTTCATCCTAAACTCCACCCTGTGTTCCACCAATGAGGAAATGATCATGACCACCCTCAACAAGATGAGCGAAGGAAGAGGAGCCTCCTTCACCGACATGTGGTATGACAAGATGGCTGACCCAAATGGAAAACCTTCTGAGAAAACTTTCCCCTACTTTGCCACCAACTTTGAGTCCACCTTCTACCCATTTGATACCAAGGCCACTGCCCACCTAGACCTGTCCAAACTCATCCAAAAGTCCTCCCTGAAGTCCAATGGAACCCGAGATGATGGGTTCCAACAGTACATCACTGACGACATAACCCTCATTGACTTATTCTCCCTAGGAATTGACCAGAAACTTGCCACCATGATCCTCTCCATGGCAACCATCCCCACCACTATTACTGGGTGGATCAACCAAGCCAAGGTCTTCCATGCACAGAAGATGTGCATCCTAGCCCTTCAAGGAGGACGTCCCCAACCTTCTTCCTTCCTCCAAAGGAATTCCCACTGAGACCCAAATGCCATGGATGTTGATAGCGTCACACTTAGCAAACTCACCCCAACTGAGCGAGCTCAATGCATCAGAGAAGGACAATGCTTCCGATGCAGAAAGATTGGCCACAATGCCACTGAGTGTAAAGGAACGTCCCCCCTCCAAAAATCCCCTTACCTGTTGTACATCTGAACAACCACTGAATTAACCACCATACCCCCCACTCCCCCCTCTACCAAGACTGACCTGGAGGTCTACATTAACTCCCTCAAAACTTCAGGGAAGGAAGGAAAGGAAATCCTTGCTACCTTAAAGATGTGCTATGAAGAAGAACCTACCAAAGAAGTTGCTTCAATATACCTGGAATGAGTTAAAGCAGTATAGGATTTTTAAAAAGGAAAGTCACTTCAATGTCGTCTCTCCCCACCTCTCATGTACTTGTAGCACCATTGAACAATCAAACCTTATGTCTCCCAGTTCTACTACAAGGAAAGAACAAAATTGTCAAAACCTCAGCCCTCATTGACTTTGGAGTCATGGGAAATTTCCTCGACCTTCGCCTCCTGGAAAAGAATGACTTCTCCACAACACCCCTCCCTGACCCCATCATTGCATATAACGTAGATGGGACTCCTAACCAACTAGAAACCATCACTCAAACAGCCTCAGTCCCCTTCTCTTTAGGATCCTTCTCTGATCAAGAAAAACTCATGGTAACCAAACTCGGCTGTCCACAGATCATCCTCAGAATACCCTGGTTGAAAAAAATCAATCCAATCATCAACTGGAGAAGATTTTCCATATCTCTGCCCTCCACTTCCCCCCATGAGATCGACTACCTCTCACTATGGTAAGGTAAAGATGTAGATCAAGAACTCACTGAATTAGTAACCCTCAGGTATCCTTCTGAAGAAGACTGGTCTCTCCGTGAGTATTGCCTTCAGAAGGGCACTGAAATCAATGGAACCACCACTGAACTGTCTTCTCCTCTGGAGGAACTTCTACCAGACTTTTGCAAGGACCTCATTGATGTCTTTCTGGAACAAACCCATAATGAACTCCCTTCCCACTGAACCTTCAACCACACCATAGAACTCAAAGACACCTTTGTCCCAAGGATTGCCAAAGTCTATCCTCTCAACCCTCTGGAAAAGGAAGTTTGTAAAGAGTTTGTCAAAGAGCACCTCAGAACTGGTTGTATCGTCCCCTCTACAGTGGGCAACAAAAATGTTGCAATACCTAACCCCAAACCGGGGCGTGCAGTGCCCTGCCATCACATGTGGGAATTTCACTTCGCTTTGGTGGGAACAAATAAACTACATACTCTTGGCTACAACATTGCCCCCTGGGTCATGTGATTTGGTCCAGTGTCTGTGGAGATATAGCCATTT
>JBBPSV010000708.1:0-10017 GCA_038093795.1 Retiboletus fuscus
ACGACGAGCGTCTGCTCCTTGTTGCCCTGACGAGAAACGACCAACTTCTCCTGTCCACTCCTTGGCCAGTAGTTCTTTGCGGGAGTCTCGATCACTTTAGACCGGGGGAACGTCGGATGCCATGGAGGTCCCGCGACTCTTGGCGGAAATGGAAACATTGATGATGCTGGATCCACAGTTGGACACCCAGACCATGTTTTTTTTTCTCTCTCTCTGATGGGCTTCAGGAAACAGCTTGCGTCAGTTTCGAGCCTTTGCAGGACAGGAACCGAGGGCGTACTGAGGTGTTGGGTAGGAAGAGCTTGTTGGTCCAGCTTAAGTACTGTTTATCCGCTCGTCCCGATGTGGGTTGATCGATAGCAGTGATCGATAAAGCACCGCATTCTGTCAATCGAGTGGGGTGCGAGTCGTGTCCATATGGTTCAGTTGATTTACCCGGGGAGGAAAGGGTTACATCACGCGACAGTAATTCTTTCAGATTCAGATCGCTTGGAGAGCATGAAGCCCTCCAGATCATTATCTGTAAATCTACTAGTAAACGATACACATACAGGAATACGAAGAGAGACTAAGAACGTCATGTATAGTCCACGTCCATACGAGTAAACCGAAAAAAATGCAAAAGATCGTATTGATATCTCGGATATGCACCCCATCTTCTATAGCCCAGCTAGAAGAACATCCCACCCACTCACACCACGGCCTGCGCCGCATAAAACGCCTTCGCGTCCCTCAACAACGCCCTTTCCATACCACGCCACCATTCCTGCAACACCCACCTCTCTCTCCCCCTCGCCTCCTCGACCACCTTCTTCACCGTAACACGGAACACGGCTGACACGGGTCGATGATCCGACACGTTCACCTCCCACCGCTGGTACCCCATCAATACCACCCTCTCCTCATCGCTCGATCGCCACAACACCCGATCGCACCATGCCGGCACGCGCCGCTTCTCTGACGTATCGAACATGTTCGAGTTCCGGTCGTATTTGTACGTGGGTGCGAAGGTGAGCGGGCCTTCACGGAACGCACGGAGCCGAAAGGCGCGGTTGTGTTTCATTTCCTTGTGCAGTTGGTCGTGGGTCAGGAGCGCGTCGAGCTCATTGGCTTGGATGGCTGCAATGACGGCGTCTCGACGTTGGTCGATACGGTAGTTCATGTCACCATTGAGCTGAATAGAAGAACATTGTCCTGTCAGCGTTTCGGCGAGGCAAACGTTCATGTACGCACGAAAACAATCTCGTGGTCGAGGACCATCGACCCATCTCCTCCACCAACGTACACAAACTCTTGGACAGATTCCGCAGGGAACACGTTGGTCTCTTCGAGGAAAGCTGCGACGTCGGCATTACGCTGACGAACGTGATGTTGTCCAGCAGCCAAGTGGCAATTAATGAAACACAGACTCGAATCGTCGATCACGAATCGCGCAACGATGCCACCCTGGCAGAAAGAACGCCGTCAGTCACGATGTTGCCCTACGCAAAGCACGAGATACAACATGAGCCCACCTTATTTCCGTATCGCCCTCCCATCCCCCTTTTAATGGTTCCAATCGCGGCGTCCTTCAGAGAAGCCTTCTCTGTATTCTTGATAAACATGCACATGAACAACCCCACCAAACTCTCTGTATGAATCACCGTATACGGTGAGTCAGGAGGCATCGCCAGTTTGACGGCTTGAATTAATCGATCGTGCCATCTCTTGTAACTCGACGTCACTTTTTCATTAATTTTGCCCTCGTCACCTTTCTTTTTGCCACCCAACAGGACGGTTTTGGCTGCCATCTTACGAGATTCAAGATCGATCACTTCCTGGAACCCAAAGGAGATGATGTCGGGACTGTCGACAGAAGTGAGGACGTCGTGAAGGAAGCGAACGTTCTCAGGGTCGCCGGTAAGTGAGTCGGGTTTCGCAGCATCGACGTTCCATGAGACGATGAGAACTTTAAGGTCTCTGAACGTGCTGAACGCATGTTCGCGCTTCAACAGTTCTTGCTCTATCCCGATCATCAGCATTCTATACCAGCGCCAACACATGGCAAAACGCAGTCGCGCCACTTACCGATCCGATCAGCACCAAGCAGCCCATCCCAAAACCTGATCTGTTCGTCCCGTCCCACACTCACCACGACCAGCTTATCCGTTACCACAGCCGCATAGGGATCCACGAAAACTCGCGAGACAGGCAGCCCGCCATGAGCATCCCAACAGTTGGTAACGACCCACGGCTTTGCGCTCACGTCGTACACAGCAACCGTACCCTTTCTCCCACCAGCCCATAGGCGATCGTTCACGCCTTCCAGACAAAGCACGTCGGACGCGCTCACTTTGACCACTTCGACACAAGCGGGGATGCCATCACCTGTGGCAACGTTCCAGATGCTGATGTATCCGCCTTCATGACCCAGGTAGACATGATCAGGATGGGAGGGGAGGATGGTACCCGAGGTCACCCCACCAGCGTGTTGAGTCGGTATCACGGCACGGCCGATACTCCCTGGCGCGTAGATATCGTATATCCGAATGACGGGCACCGACGCTGTACCAACGCCCTGTACGTCCGTCCGTACCGCAGTCCACAACAACCCAGCGAGTAACTTGAGAAACTCGGCCTTTTCCCCGAGGCGGTAGACCCGAGGAGCAGTGTAGACCAGATTGACGTCGTCCACCTGGCTCGCACCGACGCCTGCGCTCGCATTGCTGCTGGGGTCAAAGATGAGCGTTTTACCCCCCTCGTCGACGGTGATCATCCTGGACCCATGTCGGGATATGTTGGTAACCTGGGACGCGTGTATGCCCATTTTAGAAGACGTGAAAGCCCCCATCCGAACATCTACCTCGAGTAGATGTCCTTCCTTCGTTCCGACCCATAGGTACTTTCCTCTGTCTGCTTCGTCACGTGCCGGTTTGAACTCGAGACAGGACACCAAAGAGCCTCTCATACTATCTCTTGTATCGAGGGTCCATTTGAGTCCCTCATCAGACGAAAGACTGTAGTATTTAATGTGCTGGCCTGACGCCACCACTACACCAGACCCAGCAACAGCCACGTGGCCTGAATGCGCTGGCACGTGCATCTTGTATTCCATGAAGCCCGCGCTGGGCATGCTGGGGGGAAGTCTGGAGGAACGACTCGAGTCAGGAAGGGATTCGGCGCTGCGTACACGAGGATCCTCTTCCGAACCGGACTCCTCTTCAGAAGACGGAGAGGGCGCACGACGCATTGGAGGTAGTCTATCACCTAGTCCGATCGTGCGTGTGGGAGGCGGTGGGAGCCTTGCACTCCCGAGAAGCTTCCGCTCCACAACTGGTGGGGGGATTTCAACAGGACTGCTCTGCGGGGGCAACAGACGTGCTGGCAGTGGTGGCGCTGAAGAGAGGACCTCAGGGCCACTCTCTTCATGAGTGGCACGGCGAGATGGCAGTGGTGGCGCGATGGGCTTCGTGGGCGTGGTTGTAGCAGAGCTTGTGACGAAGGACTCATGGTGTGCTGAGGGTAAGGGCAAGCCGTTCGGTCGGCGAGGCGGGCGTGGTGGGGCGTGTGGAGCAGGTCGAGGGGATGGTTTCGGCTTGAGAGGAGGCGAGAAACTGGAGAGACTGTCGCTGGAGCTCCCCGAGAGCTTCCGCTCGTGGTGTATGCCGTTCGCGTAGGCAAATTCATAAGAACCATTCGTTTTCTGAGGTTGGACCCCCTGTGGTAGGGAAACCTCTGATAGTCCCGATATCTCAGATTCTGCGTCAGAAAAAGGACTATAGATGGATGAATTAGAGCTGCTTGGAAGGTCTAAGCTATCCTCCCGTGCGAAAAGTGCCGAGTTTAGTGGCCGCGGAGGATGCCGAACAGGTAATATTGGAGGACTCGTTATGAGGATATTTGGCTCGCTCTGCGATGACGAATTGTCATCACGAGAATGAAGTTTGGAAGCTTCCTTAGATCTATATATTTTCCATTATACAACATATCGAGAATGCCATGGTTATGGGACACTTACACAAAACGGCCCCGCAATGTTGCAACGCTGCCTGTGCGAGGGGAGGCATCCATCGCGGCAACACCAGGCGAGGACATCTCAATGGAAATGTCCGGTGATGGCGATTGCGAAAGATCAGGAACCCCGGGTTTGGTATGCCGAGGAGGAATTGCAGGCGGTGCATGCCCGATCACCACCGAATCACTATGTGACGTCATCATTGGGGGTCTGGGAGGGGGTCTGGGAGTGGTAGGTCGTGGCGGGGACAACTTGGATGTTTGTATCTGTGTCGATGATCTGTGAGAAGAGGTTAGCCATAAGAACCCAGTGACCGGATATGACACGGGGCCCCATAGTAGCCGAAGAAAGTATGCAAAAATATGGACAGCGAAGAAGCCACTCACGAAAACAGATTGCGAAGCGAAGCCACACCGCCCGAGGATCCGTCCTCGCTGCTCTCCTCTGTTCCATGGCTTTTGTGATTTGGCCGTACGGTGAGTAGTTCGCGCTCGGGACTGGCCCTGGGGGGCGAACGAAGCGCGGCTGGTACAGGGACTGGACGAAGGAGAGGCGAGGCAACAGGAGAAGGTTTTTTAGTCCTTGGAGGTGGCGGGGGTGGCGGCGCACGCTTAAGTGCAGCCACCTTCGAGTCCGAGGTGACCTTGCTGGGCACGTTGCAGACAGGTGCAACTGGCTGAGATTGCGAAATGTAATTGTCGGGTGCAAGAGAGGCTCGCGTTCGGAAGCGGGGGGTGGGTGCTGATTCAGGGGCTTCGAGGGTCTGAGTTTGCGGAGGGGCGGAAGCGGGCGAAAGTGGGGTTGGTTTGGGGTGGACAGTGGACGAGGCAGAGGTACTGTGTAGTGCAAATTGCTCGAATTTAGATCTCAGACTTTGAATGGAAGCAATTGGGGCAGACTCGATTTGAGAGCTGCCATCTGCCATGACTGGGACAGCGAAGCAGCAGGGGGGCGAATGATGGACGTATGAGCCCCACACATGTGGAGGCTGTGCGGTTGGAGCCCCTCCCACTGACGGCGACTGGACAGGAAAATGTCGGCGAGGAATACGCGACCCTGCAACTAGCCTAGGATAGCGTCGCCGTCGTCGTCGATGTGCGTGGGGTCCGTGTCGGCGAGGTCGACTCGTCTGGCCAGTTCCCCCGCTTTGGCAACTCCGAATAGTGTCATTTCCATTTTCAACAGCCTATCACAGCCCAGGTCCATGCATTTCTTCTCATCTACCTGCTCAAAGTCCATACGCCATACGGTACTTCGTATACGGTCGATGCGGATCCAGGAAATATCTTCACACACCGAACGGCGTTGTTATGCACTCCCCGTCTGGAATAGAATTAATTCCGGAGGCTTAACTTCCGAGTCGTCAGACGACGAAACACGGATTCGTATCTCGGGGCTGGCCGAATTGTCACAAATGCGTCACCCATAGTCACCCATAGATCAAAACCGATCATCAAGATGGATCAGCGCTGCCTCTCCAATGATGCGGTTCCGAATCATCATATCTCAGAAAAAGAGAGAATCCATGAAAGCATTGAGGTCATCACTCTATAACCGTGACCATGAGAAGAAAATAGCAGCAATTCATGTAGCTGTCACAAACGTCAGTAATATCAAACGAAACAGTCAGAAATGAGACTTCTTTAGACTAGTCCAGCATCGAGAGCAGTTGATGTGTCAACAGCTCTGGCCCTCCGTAAGCTCTCCGTGTCATCACCCGAGCCTTTTCGATGACCACTCGAATTTTGGAAACGCATTTTTCTGGGAACATCTAGAGTGAATCGACAGTCTCAGGAATACCGCCCAAGCTTGGGTCGACCACTCATACTACGATCGTTTGCATGAAATACATGGCAGGAAAGGATCAATCGATCATTCCTGGACTTCCACGTGCTGGTCTGGAAACTCAGTTGAAGTGTACATTCGTGAGCTGGACTCCTGGAGCCGATGAAAGAAAAAGAAAAGAAGTTCAGGGCCTGAACATGCCATTTGCATTCGACCCTTTTCCCGAACTTCTCCGTCTGCAATTCCCGCCACGATGACACCATCTCGCGAAAGTACATATCCATCAGACAGACTTTCGAAAGATACAAGGCAACACCACATTGTTTCTTCCCTAGTATTAGGTTTACCTGCACTGAGTGGGCGTGACGTCCCGCAGCACGCACCATTGGCCAGGTGGGCGCAAATTTACATACGAATATGATCATATCCCAGAGGTGGCCACTGCAGCGGGCAGTCTGTCAGAACCTACCTAGACAGACTAAGTGGTGAAAATTGTCATTTTTGTCCTGTAACTGTAACACACCAACGAAAGAACCGAATCGGACGTCCCTTCTCTAACACCCCATTCGTGAAGATCTCACCTCAACGTTTCACCAATCCCGGCTGAAGGAGCTTGGCTCCATCATGATGTCGTCACACAAGCCTCTTCGAAACAATTCGAATTTCGGAAATGCAATTTGCCCACAATCGCGACGATCTTGCTGACACAACAAGCATTGCGCCATTACCGATAGTGGCTTGGAGCGATACGTGTTATGTCAACAAGATTATCAAAACCAGGCCGAGTCATAGTATGGCAAACTGTCGATAACGGTTCTAGTAGGATCTGAAACTCTCCGATCGAGCGCACATTCTCGCAGTCATGTGAGCTAGAGCCAACGTAAGAAAGAAAGAAAGAAAGAAAGAAAGGAAGAAAGAATTTTACTTGTGCAAATCATTTGAAAACCAATGTCATTCTAGCTCCATGACATCTGACCACTTGGACGAGACTAGCCAAATCCGCGACCTGAGCGTTGGTATACGAAGGTTCCTCTGCAAGTCTGCCCAGATGAAGGCTTGGCGCTCCTGGTAATCAGGGCTCACACATCGGTGCCTGCTGATTGTACTGCGTTGTCAAGGTGGCCTCAATGGAATTATTGGTTACTCCGAATGAACAACAGGGCACAGTCTGCCATGTACAAAAGGGAAGAGCGCCAAACACCCTTTCTCACTCACCAACCCATTCATCATGCCTCTGGAAGGCCACGTTGATGTCTTGATCATTGGAGCTGGCCCTGCTGGATTGATGTGCGCCAACGCACTCGCAATGGCAGGCACGAATGTGAGGATCGTTGATAAACGGTATGGAACATCCTCAACATGGCCGTCACCGCAAGTAACTGACTGTTGATCTGCCCCAGCCCTATCAAGGTCGCGGTCGGCCAAGCGGACGGTATTCAACCAAGGACAGTCGAAGTATTGCAGGTATAGGTTGCTGTCGGTCTGCACGTTTTCATGATGTCTCCAACTTCTGCAAAAGAGCTATGGGCTTGCCGAGCGCTTGATCCGAGAGGGGAACCACATCTACACGGCCGTACGTGAATGTTTGTTTGTTCATACAGTTCGCGCATCTAACGGGCTATGATGATTCAAGGCTTTCTATAACCCTGGTCGCAACGGAGGAATCGAGGTATGTCCCATTTTTCGGCTTTGAGGAGTCTCTTGAGTGTCTGAAGGGAGGGCCTGAAGTGCACAGGACGTACTCCCCCTGTGGCCGGGTTAGCCACACACTATCCATTCGTGGTGCGGTCCTTGTTGTCGAATCAAACTTCGTTTCTTTGTGTTAATGCACAGATGACCGTCTAGATTACGCTCCAACAAGCAGCAATAGAAGCTATTTTTCTTGATTCCCTTAATGAACACGGAATAGAAGTCGAACGCCCAAGACAACCCTCGGCTCTTGAGATTTTGGAACACGCGGATGAATTGTCAAGCCCCTTGTCATACCCGGTAAAGGTAGGCCTTAACCACCTTCCCTACCCATTAGTTTGCAAACTTCATCGCACCAGGTTACTATAGAGCACCTAGATGCTATCGATGACGGGAACAAGACAGAAATAATACATGCCAAATTCGTTGTGGGGGCAGATGGTGAGTCGTACTTTATGCATGCGAGTCTGGCACCGACGTTCACTCGGTAGGAGCACACTCGTGGGTCCGAAAGACTCTAGGAATTCAGATGGAAGGCGAACAAACTGGTAATCTAAGCGAACTTCTGCTTCCACTGTATGTCTGATGAAACCGAACAGACTATAACTGGGGTGTTATCGACATCATACCAGAAACAAACTTTCCAGACATTCGTAATGCCGCTGCTATCCATTCGATAAACGGGTCCTGTCTGATTGTCCCTCGTGAGGGCGAGAAAAACCGATTCTACATCCAGCTGTCAGACACCGATCTCGTAAACCCACTGACCGGGAGAATCGACAAGAGCAGGATGAGCCCCCAGAAGCTCCTTTCGGTGAGGATTTTAGGGGAGACGGTGAACTTTCTCGTATGATTGATGAGAGCATGCAGGTGTGCAAGAAAATACTGCATCCATACGAACTTGCCGATCCGCAAGAGGTCGAATGGTGGACAATTTACACCAGTATGTCCTTTCCAAAATTTCAACTGACTACCGTTTCAACACGGGGCCTACATTCTAGTCGGGCAGCGTGTAGCATCGAGCTACTCTGTCAAGGACCGCATTTTCATTGCCGGAGATGCCTGTCATACCCATTCCCCAAAAGCTGGTCAGAATATTTCACTTCTATCTGCAATTCTGTAATTGATCATCACGGTTTAGGTCAGGGTATGAATGCCAGCATAAATGACACTCATAATCTCGGTATGCATCTTTCTGCATCGTTAGGCATAAACTAAGAATTACTTAGTGTGGAAGCTTGTACAGGTGCTCAGGGGATGGTCCAGCCCGTCGCTTCTGAAGACCGTAAGTTTTACAACCACTTACTTTTCTGTATCTGTTATATTCTCTTTGTCCAGTACGAACACGAACGCAGAAAGTATGCGGAAGACCTGATAAATTTTGATAAGGAGTTTGCAGCTTTGTTCTCCGGAAAGCCGAGGACAGCGGAGAATGAAGATGGCATATCCCATGAACAGTTCTTTCGGTTAGTGGCTCGCATAGATTGCTCTAAGTTATCGGTGAACATCCTCGTTTATCAGAGCGAGCCAAGCACACAAAGATTTCATCAGCGGTCTCGGAATTCGCTATCCCCCGTCTGCGCTCGTGGATTCCAAACACCAGAAATGCGCAGACAATTTGATCATTGGACAAAGAATGCTCCCGCAAATTTTCGTTCGCGCTGCCGACATACGCCCAATTGAGATACAGCACCTGCTTCCTGCAGATGTTAGGTTCAAGGTGCTGTTCTTTGTAGGGAACCTGACCTCGACACGCATCGCCGAGTTAAATTTGCTCGCGGAGGAATTAAGCAAGCCGTCGAGTTTCCTGCATACATACAGTGCTGATGAGAACATTTCGACTGTATTCGATATCATCACGATTGTTGCGGGCAACAAGAACGATGTGAATTACTTGTTTGTTCCGGCGTTCTTTCGTCCGCACTGGTCAAAGTAAGTGTTACCCTCCCATCCCTATCCGAGTCGTTGGTAGTTTAATCCATGTACCTGTTGCAGGGTCCTCCTTGACGATACCGATATGAGAAACATCCACGGCGGACATGGGTATGAAAGATTCGGAATTGATCCAAAGCAAATTACGCTCGTCGTCGTTCGGCCTGATGGATATGTGGGGACAATTGTTCCCTCGACCACCATTGGAGACCTCGAGAAGTATTTTGGATCATTCATGGTACCTCGTGGCTTTGATTCCTAGCGCGGCAGCGAGTATCCTATCGCTCGATGACAGACGATCATCACGCAAGAGTTTCTTGCATCTTGTACAGTAACGTTGAAAGTTGTAAACATTCAATTACCCCCTGACGTAACGTCTGAGGTACGTGTTAAAAAGGAGTCACTAGCAAATGTATTCTACTTTCCCACGTCCTCAAACTTGTGCGGATTGTTATTGGCGTGCCACTGGCATCTACAGTTGAACTGAACCAAGGACATCATTGCTGCCACACAAAACGTGGGGTCACTTGTGATGGGTAGGATCATGGAATCAGTGATATCGAATGATCGTACAAGCCTGGAAATGCTTACCAGCGCCGATAGCGACAAGTGAAGAC
>JBBPSV010000711.1:0-14677 GCA_038093795.1 Retiboletus fuscus
CCTATGTCCCCATAAACATCTACATCGTCCCTCCTGCTTCTTGTAAAGAATGTCTACCATTTTCAACCCTGTTCTCCTTTCCCAAGAAGCACATGACGTGATTCACCTTGGTGATCAAGATTGGGCCGCTGCTGCCCTAAAGATATCACAAGTCTTCAACACCGTTCTCATCCACGCCCAGAGAATGGAAAGAGAGATTAGCAATCTCACAATGCAAGTCCAGGCCCAGTCTCTCCAGGCTGCGGCTGGTCAAGGATCAGGCAGACGCCTGACTAAGATTTTCACAGACCCCGGGAAGTACGATGGATCCCATGGGAAGTTTGAAGAATGGTGGACCAAGATTAAAGCTTGGCTCACCTAGAACTCCACTGCCATTACGCCAGAGTCTGAACAAGCCGTCCTAGCCATCTTATCTCGGTTAGAAGGAAGGAAAGTGGGCACATTCGCCCAGATGAGGATTGACTGGATTACCACCAAGTCACACACCTACCCCTGGAAAACGCTCATGGAAGAACTAGAAGGACTCTTCCGAGCAATGAACCAGAACGAGTGGGCAAGAGATCAGCTGAAAAAGTTGAAACAAGGATCAATGCCCATCAATGACTGGATCATCAAATTCCAGGCGCTCATTCCCTAGGCAGGATACGACCTGAAGGGTGACGTGACCACCCTAATCAATCTCATCGAGACAAATGTCTCCCCCTACATCATCAAGAAGGTCATAGACGACAGTCATCGCCAGACCGATGTCGAAAAATATCTCTCTGTTATACGAAACGCAGGGGCAAGGGCGCAATTAGTGCAATTCATTCTCGGCAATGCCACCTCCCACAATCTCTCGGTGCCACGTCAACGCCAAGACCCTAACGCAATGGACATTGACGCTGTCCAAACAAGGACCAGTAACTGTGGATGTTACAACTGCGGTGAAGAGGGCCATGGAGCTAGGAATTGCCCAAAGCCCAAGATAGAATGTCCCACCTACCACTGGCTTGGCAGCAAACATGCCCCAAAATGTAAGAAGGGCAAAGACAAGGAACGAGCGGTTAGAGCCACCATGTCCTTCGACTCCGACAATGAAAAGGAGTCGGAACCCGAGGATAACCTCCCCTGAGCAATCCGAGGGATGAACTATGAAGAAATGAAGGCGTTCTTTTATGACCTTCACAAGTCCGAGGCATGTAATGCCAAGGTTGCCAATTCAGGAAAAGCCTAATCTGGTTGAACAATCTGAGTGTTCTGCCAGAAAGAATATTTAACAAAGGAAGATTCTCGGTACTGGAGACCGAACCTATGGAAAACGAAGTTTTTATTTCTAGCAAGTCAGAGGAGTCCCCTATGGGGCTCGGCTGAGACTATATGTTGGTGCTTAATTCCTCTCACAAAAAACCAAAAAAATTAGATAACGACGAAAAGAAACAAATCCCAGACGACGTCTATCTACGCTCTCTTAAAATAGATTGGGAGATCGTGATGAAAATTCAAATCTCACTGGATTCAAAAAGATCATACGTAACGACCGAAGCTCTTCTTGACAGCAGAGCTAACACGATATTTATTGATGCCAAATGGGCTAAGGACAAGGACATCCCTCTCATGCCACTTTGTCATCCAATCCCAGTTTACAATGTAGACGGAACAAGGAACTCTGCAGGAAATATTACCCACTGCGCGGAAATAATCTTGGATTACGAAGGACACCAAGAACGATGCACAGCGGAGATAACCGATCTAGGAAAGAACCAAGTAGTGATCGGGTACTCCTGGCTGAAGAAGCACAATCCAGTGATTGACTGGCAGAAAGGAATGGTCGCCATGATGAGATGTCCACACTCCTGCCACTTCCTACAAGATGCTCCTGTATTCATACGCTGTCTTGAGAAGGAAGAGCAAGAGAATGCCTATATGGCTTATTCTATTCAAAATGCACTAGAAGTGCCAAAACCTTCGGACGAGACTGCAGAGAAGCTCATTCCAAAGGAATTCCACAAGTTCCTCCATATCTTTCACAAAGGAGAAAGCAAGAGAATGCCTCTAAGGAAACCTTGGGATCACGCTATTGATCTTAAGGAAGGATTCAAACCAAAGAAAGGACGACTGATACCCCTGTCCATCACCGAACAAGAAGAAGTCACTGCCTTCATCGATGACCAATTATGAAAAGGGTACATTCGCCCCTCTAAATCCCCTCAGACCTCTCCAGTGTTCTTCATACCAAAGAAAGATGGAAAGAAATGTATGGTACAGGATTACTGATATCTCAATGAAGGAATGATACGAAACAATTACCCCCTTCCCTTAATCTCCCAACTCGTCGATAAACTAAAAAGGGCTAAATTATTTACCAAGATGGACCTACGATGGGGATATAATAATGTACACATCAAAGAAGGAGACGAATGGAAAGCTGCCTTCATTTGCTTCCAAGGCACTTATGAACCCCTCGTTATGTATTTCGGACTTTGCAACTCCCCCGCCACCTTCCAAGTGATGATGAATGAGATCTTCACCGATATGGATGACGTGGTCATGGTATATATAGATGATCTAATGATATTCATGAAGACCGACGACCCTGAAGAACATGATTGAATCGTTCTAGAAGTTCTCAGGCGTCTCGAAGAAAATGACTTATTCGTAAAACCGGAAAAATGCATCTTCAAAGCCACCGAGGTTGAGTTCCTCGGAATGATGGTTGGAAAAGATGGGATCTGTATGGATGAAACAAAAGTAAAAGCCATTCTGGAATGGCCTAAACCGAAAAACATAAAAGAAGTAAGAAGTTTCCTTGGGCTAGCAAACTTCTACAGATGATTCATCGAGGGCTACTCAAAAGTCGCATGCCCTCTTCATGACCTCACAAAGAAGGACATGAAGTTCATCTGGGAAGATTCCCAACATAACGCCTTCGAAAGGCTAAAAGAAGCTTTCACTACTGCCCCTATCCTGGCATTCCTGGATCTAGATGCTAAATTCTGCATTGAGTGCAATGCATCAGACTACACCACAGGAGCCATTCTATCGATGCTCAAAGACGACAAATGGCACCCTGTTGCCTATTCCTCCCACAGCTTCTCTCTGCAGGAACGGAATTACCCTATTGCTGATAAGGAGATGTTAAGTGTTATTCAAGCTTTGGAGCAGTGGTGCCATTACCTAGAAGGAGCCTGGCACCCCTTTGAGATCTGGAACAATCCCCGAAACCTAACTTACTTTATGACGTCCCAAGATCTCAACCGTTGACAAGCTCGATGGGCTCAATATTTATCTAGATTCAATGCACTCTGGTACTACAAACCTGGTGCTTCTATGACAAAAGCAGATGCTCTCTCACGATGAAGCGACCACCTAGAAGGGGTTGAAGATGACAACAAAGGAGTAACTGTAATCTCCCTGGAGAAGATTAGATCAACCCACGTTCTGATCTCCGATGAAGGGTCTAACCTAAAATCTAAAGTTTTTAATGAAGTCTGCAAACTCTCGGAAATGGAAGTCCTTGAGCTCTGCACTACGCATACCATTTGCAAAGAACGCGATGGTTTACTCTACGACGAAAAGGGACACTTATTCATCCCTGAACCCCTATGCCTTGAAGTGCTTACGCTTCATCACAACTCTCCTGTTGCTGGACACCCCAGATATGAAGCAACATGAGAACTCATCTCACGGTCTTACGTTTGGCCAAAGATGAACCTATTTATTAAAGATTACATTTTGTGATGCGATAGATGTGCTCGCTTTAAGGGTTCCAACCAGGCACCCTCTGGATTATTAGTTCCATTGGAAGTACCTGATCGACCCTGGGAACACATATCGGCGGATTTCACTATGGATCTCCCCCTCTCCCATGGATTTGATTCTATTCTGGTAATAGTTGACAGGTTCTCCAAAGCAGTCGAATTCATCCCTGCTCTCAAGACATGGACTGCCCTAGATACAGCAAAAAACTATCTCATGCACGTTTGGAAGCATCACGGCCTTCCAACATCCATTATCTCAGATGGCAGACCCCAATTCGCTTCTGCCATAATGCAGGACATCTGTCGCAGGCTCGATATTAAATCTAAGTTATCCACCGCTCACCACCCTCAAATGGATGGTCAGACGGAGCGTATGAACCGAGACCTACAACAGTATCTCCGTATGTTCTGCGCAGAAAACCAAGATCAATGGGTCGATTGGCTCCCCATCGCCCAGTTTTCCATTGATTCTAAAGCTTCTTCCGCGACGAAGTCATCCCCTTTCGGCATCACCCTCTCCTATCAACCCTGGATGGGCATCGAACCTGGAGTTTCAAAAGCCCCTGCCGCGGATTCCTTCGCCGATAAGCTGGAACTCATATGCAATAATTTATTAAAAGCCCAACAGCACATGAAAGTCCAAGCCAATAAGCACTGGACTGCTGCTCTGCACTACGAAGTCGGAGATAAGGTCTGGCTTTCAACGGATAACCTCCGTCTTACCTGTGCTTCACATAAATGATCTGAACAATGGCTGGGACCTTACCAGATTACAAAGCTGGTCGGTACCAATGCAGTCGAACTACATCTCCCTCGATCAATGAAGATTCATCCTGTCGTCAACATCTCACATGTTAAACCATACAAGGAAAGGTTGCTGGGGCAACGTGCCAATAAACCGGGTCCTGTTTCTGTGATGGAAGACCGTGACGATGAATGGGAAGTGGATTGCATCGTCGATTCTTGCTTGAGAGGATGCTGTCTCGAGTACCTTATTCACTGGAAGGGCTGGTCAGATGAAGACCGGACTTGGGAACCAAAGTCAAACCTTACGCACACTAATGCTGTGATTCAGGACTTCCATAAACGTAACCCAAGCGCTCCTTGTCTTCTCTGTATGTTGCAAGCTGACTTTTCCTCTCTCTTTATGCACGTTAACGTGCACAAAAATCCCAATGATCCTAATGCTCCCTTTAATCGCCTGGAATGCGATTCATAGCAGGGGGGTAGTGTTACGATCAGTACTCTACGATGTCCCTATCCTAACAGATTTTCGCTAAGTCTTTCTATCTTATCTTATCTTCTTATCGCACCAACGGATGCTCACACACCATCTAATCATGGACGCTTTTATTTGTTCTTGTTTACCTTTTTATAGAGTTACTTTCTCTCCAAGTCGCACTATCCGGCAAGCACAGCCTTTCACTTCCTTTTCATTTCCGTGCTGTGCTTTGCTGTGTGCATTACCTCTTTAATTTCCATTATGCTTCTCTTCCATTTCATTCCTGTGTTCTGCTGTGCATTACACATCATGCTTCTCTCTTAATCTCCGTCTCACAGCCTTATGCCTCATGCTGCCACACACTATGACCATATGTAGTTAATCACCAAACATGTACATACAATATGCTTTGCTATATAAACCCAGAGAACTCGCTGACTAACACCAGTCTTGTTCTTCTGGAGATTTCCCCAAGTCTCTACACTAAGAGTGATACTCCCTGTTCCACTTTACTCATATGCTCTAGTCTAGCATAAGGACTACTACGAAGTCTATTCGCGACTTAGTCTACCACTTCACAACGACCGCTCAGTGCTAGTCATTGGGTTGTTTCACACAGGAGAAGGTTTTAGTTGCATCAAAGTCGGCAATACTTGGACCATGCACTTCGTCGTTCAACAGCAGTACAAGGATGCAATCAATAATACTGTCATGCAGAAATTTGGAGAGAGGGGCAGAACTATTGGTGGCTTGCAGGTTTATCAACAGGCGCTCCACCATGTCGAGCGTCAGCTGACTGAAGAACAGAAGAATGAGGCAGAGGCAACTGCTGCAGTATGGAACCTCAAGCGTGGCCCACCAGATGAGGTGAAGGCAAGGTGCACTTTCTTCATCATCCAACTGCTTGATTGAAGCTGAGTGGTAACAAGGAATGCTGCACAGCATGGACAAAAAGTATTCCACAATTTTGCCATGGAGCTGTGATGGGCATGTGGGATGCGGGTTGTGATCTTGGTGGGTTGGAAGGATGAGAAGGGAGAAGCAGTTACCGCAGTGTAAGTTTTATCCTTTTGGTTCCTTACTCATTCATAGTTGAATCCATTTAGCAGTGATTTCAATGAAGATATCAATGATGGAGAATCCTTCACTGCAATTGATGAGGTTGCATCTTTATGGCTGCAGTTCATCGGATCATCTTTTAAAGGTTCAGGTGAGGCTGGAACAGATGGTGAGATGTCAGATGAGGCACGGATTTCAAGGAAGACGATGAAGTCCAAATGGAAGGATCCCACTGCTTTGGTTACCCTAGAAGATGGGTCAATTTGGGTCCCAGACATTGAGTCCAAAACTTGGGATGGACTACATGCTATTGTGCATGGCTTTTTGACCTCAAAGTATCGTAAGCCAATCAATCCATTCCTGCCATTTACTTGCAACTCTAACTTGACTGGTCATGAGGAAAAGCCTGTAAACAAAAAACCACAACAACACCCTTCACGAAGTTGCCATCATATGGGTCACATATGGTCACAAGCTGACATTTGCCTGCCGACTTTGAGTTCCCCAGTGATCCAAGCCATATGAAGAAGGCCAACGCAATCCAATTCCTGCAGTTCATTAGGGATCGACAGGTGTCACATCCGAATGACCCATTCATCTTCCACTACTGGCTGGATGATGAGGACAACCTGCAGGAAGCTTGGGAGACAGATGAGTCAGAGGATGAAGAACCCAGAGCCCAACAGTCAAAAGGTTGCCAATCATGCTTCAAGACACCCCAGAGGACAGGAAAGCATTTGACCATAGGAGGAAATTCCTGCGGCAGTATTGGACACCATGTCCCAGAATCCAGTGATGATGAATCAGAATGCCCTGAATCATCTCAACAGTGAGATATTTGATCATCTGCCAACATTATGAACTAACATTCTAATAGGCTAGCGACTCCTGGGTATCAAAAGGCAAATGTGAAACAGATAACGGTGCCTCTCAGGCTTGGCTCAGACAACAATGATAACCCAGACCAACATTCACCCATTTGACACAATCGAAATGGTACACCGTGACCTAGCAGATCACCTGAAGGCACTGAAGAATTAGAGGCATCACTTGTAACCATGGCACAATGGTGTAAAAGGCATGGTAGTGTTGTGTGGCCCAAGCAACATAGCAGGGCACAGATAGAATATGCTCCTAACACTGTCACCTCAAATGCAATGCCCACCCAGAAGAGGAAAATGGTGCTGAAGAACTCAGCGGATCCTAGAAAGGACAGTCATGGTCTTCAAAATGCCACCAACACCCCTGGACCATCTCACAGCCAGAATACCTCAGGTTCAAATCCACAGCCTCTTAAATCCGCTCTGAAGAAGCACTCTGCATTCCAGGATGAGCAAGGTCCCCAGAATGCTGCTAGTGAAGGTGCCATTCATATTTAATTCCCAACAAAGCACTTACTGATTTTGTAGTAGGAAAGTCTGCTCAGGCTGCATCAGATGGACAGTCAGAGCATCGTTCAACCCACGCCCGCCAAATACCTGCACCCACGGATGTGGATTTTTCCACCCCAGAGAAAAGGACCCTGTGAAAACACAAATACGCAGGCACCACTGAGCTGTCTAAGAAAAGGAGACAATAACTGGTGGATAGTATGTTCATAGATAGAATGTTCAATACTTTTCATATGATCATTTTTCTCTATTCTGAATGATGAGAAAATATTGGCTATATTAGAGAAAACATTGGCTATATTACACTGTAGTAAAGACAATTATACCACTAGAGAGAGGGTGGATAACTAGGGATCAACTGCCCGCTCTCTCTTTTCCTCCAAATCCACCCCCTGGTCTCCACTGCTTCCTCCACTGCCCTTACAACCCTCTACTGCATCAATGTCCATCTGCTCTACTGTCCCTGACTCACCCTGTGAAGCTCCATCTGCACATGCAGTGTCCTGCCTGTGAGCGGGTTTCCTTTTCACCTCTACCACCATTTGATCCACCCCCAACTCCACTTCTCCCTCACCATCCTTCTCTGCCGCAAGCTCCTTTTCATCCACCACTTCCATTCTCAACACATCCGCCGCATCTCCATGCAACCTTGCCAATATGCGCTCATCATCTCCTGCTACCAATGGCACAACCCACAGCTCACACTCTCTATCTGCACCTCTGGACCAACTCGCCACATCCACAGTGGGTAGCATCATGATTGGGGGTAAAGATGATAGGCGTCCCTGACCCACGACCACTCCAGTGACGTCACCTTGTGTCCACGTGGGTGGTTTGGATTGGACTCTCTGATTGCCTGTACCCTCCAGTGCTACAAGCAGATCGGGATGCTGGCAGGATTGGGCACTAGGCAGTGCTGATGATGTGGACCTGGTCATTGGACCTGATGTTGGAGGGACAGAAGTGGGTGGCTCCTCTGTGCAGGTTGTTGGCATGGGCACTTCGCTGAGGGTGATTTTTGGGATGGCGGAGGGGAATGGGATCTCTTGGGAGGGCAACAGTTGGGCAGAATGGACACTGCCTCCTTCACCCCTTCCCAAAGAGGCATCGAAGATGTGGTAGCGCGTCCTCTTGACCACTTGCCCTGTGGCCTTCAAGGTGATCTCCAGCTCATGAACGCACTTCTGAAGTGCCTCATGAGCCTCCTGAAAGCACACGAGTTCTTCCCGGGTTACAAGAGGAGAACCCATGACACTGTAAGAAGTGCCAGGACAAAGCCCTGAGTTGATGGGTGATGGTGCAGGGACAGATGGACCGGTGGGCATAGGAGGGTGCTGAGGTGCTGGTCGCGACTGTGTGGGTATGACAACTGAAACTATGTTAAACAAACATCAGCAACATATTTAGAAAGCATACATGGCAGCAACTTATCTTTCTTTCATAGTGGATTTACCTTTGCTGCTGGCCTCTGTGCTGCTTCTGACTTTCGTGGCAGGTCTGCCTTTTCTGTTGGTGCCGCCTTCTCTACAGCTTCTGCAAAACCCGCTTGGTCACCTTCAAGCATAAGCAACACAAAAGGAAACTTACTTTTTGTTCCTAGTGCAGGCAGGCCAACCCTGATGATGTCTCTCAAGGGCGTTTCATAAAGCAGTGGAATATATACCTTGGGAAGATTGGTGGCCTGTGGCGCTTTGGCCTGGTGCTTTTTGGGGGTGCGCAAGAACACATGTTGGCGCTTTGTTGGTGGTGGAGTTGGCGAGACAGGCTAGGCTTGAGATGGACCCACAACTGCAGCTGGAGATCTGCGACGGCGTGAAGCCCTTCGGATTCGTTTTGCTGGGGGTGGGGACTGTGTGCCAGATTGAGCAGGTGGCGGGTTTTGTGGGGTGGTGCGAGAGAGAGCAGGGCCACAGCTGCATGGTCAGCCCCTTTTTCCTGAGAACTCACAGGCCTTCTTGTGTGTCCCACATGTCACACATGCATGGCTGGGTTTGTTGAGCTTGCAAAGGACTTTGGCCTTGAGACATGTCTGGCATGCAAAGGGAGGTTGGGACTCGGGGGAGCAAGTGGGGAATTTTTGCCTCCCTGGCCTGCTTTGGCTACAGCCCTGCCATCTATCTGCAGGGGGCTGGGCAGTGTTAGAAGGGCAACCGTGGTTCATCTGTTGATCACTGTCATCTTCGTCATCGCTGTCACTCTTGTGGGAATGGTCGGTCATCTCAATATCGGTAGCATCTACCTCTTTATTGTCAGACTTGTCGGATGGTGTTGGAACTCTTGGGTGGGGCTTGCACGTCATTGCCACGAGGGGCTTACGAACATGCGAACGCTCTCTTTTGACCTCCCCTTCATTAACCTCTCTCACCCTCTTCATCCCTTGTGGCTGGGTAGCCCTCCCAAGGCCTCTGTCATGGGTTTTTGCAGGTGGTGGTTGGGATGTACAGCTGTGTTTGGCCTCTTCTTCATCATCTGGTGTTGCCTTCCACTTACCCTTCTGGATGGCGGTCAATCCACAACTACTCCCACCTGTTTCCTCTGCGACGGCCACTGCCTTGTCCTGCCCACCACTAGATCTGCCTACCTCTGTAATCGAAGTCTTCGTCTCATGTTCTTCACCATCCACTGCCATTGCTGTAACAACTGCATAGTGGATCTTGTGGAACCAGGGATGGTCAGAGAGCACTGCTTCCAAGCAGTGGACGATGGCATCCCAATCAGGCCAGCATTGAGTGGCACTATGCCAAAAGTGGTCGGTCGCAGGGAGGATAATCGGCACCATCATCACAGTATTGATGATGGCTCGCACAGTGTCCTAGTAAGCGTCATTATTGTTCATGAAAAAACGAAACTATATGCACCATTTGAAGTTCAATCCCCCTGCAGGCCTTCTCCCAGGAGGTCTTTCCACCCACGGAGACTTGTTGGGCGATGATGTTTCGAATGGCCTGCTCACAGGTGAGCAGAACATTGTTGGCAAGGGGGGCAGTCAGCACAAATGCAGCATTCATGGCAGTTTGTAGGTTGCAGAAAGAGAAGTTGAGGTTGCAGGTTGTGTGGTTACAGAGAACAAGTGGTCCAATCAGTTTTTCCCACAGCACCGCAAATGCTTCAATTTGCAGACTTTCGACTATTCATGCTAACGCATGTTGGCTTTTCCCACTCCACATTGTTTGCTCCTCCACTTATACAATCACAACTGTGAACACTAACGTCGACCCTAATGGACTTCCTGGACTGAAACATGAAAGTCCAATTTGCACCCACATGTAAGTTGGTGGGTATCATGTATGTGGTATCACTCACTTGTTGGTCTGCACAGCCGAGGTCTATATTCTATCTGATGAACCATCCATGCACCCCACACATGTGAATGCAAAGAGAGCGACTGGATGCAAATGTAACCAGAGCCATGTTATTGACACTCGTGGTGAGCTTCAGAAAATGCACATCCCACATTCGCCGCCCAACTCTCCCACTGAAGACGCCAAGCTGTCAACCTCTCTCTGCATAGTGGACACCCGAGAGGAACTGCACAACATAGTTATTCCACCTCCACCACCAGAATCACCCCATCGTGATGGCCACCACTCCAATACTTGAGCAAGTTCACGCTGTGGAATGCAAGCCAGACCTCCCACACCCTCTATCAAACACATGAAAGCAAGCACCCTCCAGGTCATTGATCACACCCGCGAGCAACTTCATCAGCTGAGAATACCACCCTCTCCCCCTGAATCCCCCGATGCTTGCGAATGCACCAAGAATAGTCTGACCACTCTGCCATCCTTCAGCAAAGATGACGAAATGCCATGTCAATACATCGATGGAGATGAGGGAGCGCAGTGTAGGGATGAGGACAATGTCCAAATGGACATCAATGACAATGCTGGTAAACTCAAGTCTGCCATCTATGTTTGTTGCACCTTGTTGATTTCATTTACAGTGGATGATGATGCTCAGGCTGCACCCCACAGCAACCTACACCCCTTGATGGGCGACTATCCTCAAGACATCCTTGCCTTGAGGTCTGCTAAAGTGCACACAAGGGAGTACATCCTACTCAATGCCTGCTTGGATTCACCAGGTATGTAGTTTGCTGAATATACTCAGAATTTAGTGCTGAACCAGTTCTCTGATGTAGACATCAAGGAGATTCAAGAGGAATGGGCCTGCTGAGTACAGGAATGCTATATGCCAGGTACATGATATTCCACAAACATCACCTGCTTGTGAATCCTAATCACAATGCAGATGATGTTGACAACGTGAGCGCCCACTGCCCTTGTCAACAGATGCATTGCAATACCTGTCTTCCTTGGTTGGATGTCCCCATTGCAACTGTGGTTGAAGAATATGAAATTGCAATCGTGACCATGGAGGTCATGCGCAGGGCAGTCATTGAGTGGATGAATGCCAATCTGGACAAATGGGATAGAATTAACGTGAGGTGGAATGAAATAGAGAATGGGATTAGTTGGTATATTGTTTAGCAATTATTGGAATCTTCCTTTTATATGCACCTCTGTTGAAATAGAAAACAATGCCATAGGAAGCTCAGAATCAATGGAACACTCAAAAGGGGCATTTCCCCAGATTTGCTACATGCTCAAAACTCTGGCAGATGAACTCAAGAGAGTTGCGTAACGCGGGAGCTGCCAGCTGAACAGCAGATATGGGCTTAGTCCCTGTGAGCTTCATGGATCACAGATATGAAGATGCCACATACCCCCAACTTGCTGGCAGTGGAAACAATGAGCCCACATGTCTGCAGGTCACTGTTGGTTATACGCATGGTATTTCATTCCATCCAATGAGCCCATGTGTCTGTGGGAAAGTCACTTGGGATGGGGCCTCTCATTTGCTATTCCACCCAGCAAGCCCACGCGTTAGCAGAAAGGTTGCCTGCAATGGTCCCTCTTGTGTACAGCTGGAACGTGCAATGGATCTTTAGGCCCGCACGTCTACTGCAATGTCCCCCATGGCGGGCTCTCTTGCACATGCATGCAAAGTATAATTCTATGAGATGAGCCCTTGGGTTTACAAGATTTGTCCAAATACAGGCAACAAGCCCATGTACCTGCCACAGGTCCAATCCAGACAGGCCCATAGTGTCTATTGGCAGGCTTCCCTCTTCAATCTGATGGGCCCTCTGGTCAATAGGTGGGTATACCTATTCGATCCAACCAGCTCATGCGTCTGCACCAGGTTCACCGCAATGGGCCTTCTGGTCCATTTGTGGGTTTGCCTACCATGACCTCTTGTGATAATGCCAGTTTGCGCATTCAATCCAACGAGCCTGCACGTCTGCACCAGGTTCATTTGTGCTGAGCCCTCTTGTCCATTGTCAGGTTGGCTCATTCCACATGGCAAGCCTGCTCGTCTATAGCAGGTTCAACCTCAACAGGCCCTCTTGTCAGTATTGAAGGACCACAGGCCTGTCCATCTGCTGCAAGGTCATTCATCGCGGGCCCTTTTATCTCTAGGTGTGACGTGCGATTTCACGAGACAAGCCCACGAGTCTGCAATGGGGCACCCACAACAGGCCATCTGGTCAATAGGCAGATTCGCTTTTTCAATCCAGCAAGCCCATGAGTCTGCACCAGGGTCGCTGTTACGATTGGTACTCTACAACATCCCAATCCTAACAGATTTTCGCTAAGTCTTTATATCTTATCTTATCTTCTTATCACACAACGGATGCTCATGCGTCATCTAATCATGAATTCTTTTGTTTACCTCTATTTACCTTTTTATAGAGTTTACTTTCTCGCCAAGACGCACTATCTGGCAAGCACAGCCTTTCTCTTATCTTTCATTTCTGTGCTGTGCTTTGCTGTGGGCATTGCCTCTTTCATTTCTGTTATGCTTCTCTTCCATTTCATTCCTGTGCACTGCTGCGCATTACACATCATGCTTCTCTTTAATTACTGTCTCACAGCCTTATGTCTCATGCTGCCACATACTATGACCATACGTAGTTAGAAACCAAACATGTACATACATTACGCTTTGCTATATAAACCCAGAGAACTCACTGGCTAACACCAGTCTTGTTCTTCTGGAGATTTCCCCAAAGATCTCTACACTAAGAGTGATACTTCCCATTTCACTACACTCATATGCTCTAGCCTAGCATAAGGGCTACTACAAAGTTTACCACGACTTAGTCTACCCTTGATGATGAGCGCTCAAGTACTAGCCATTTGGGTTGTTTCAGTCACCTGCCATGGGCCCTGTGGTCAATAGGCGGATTTGCCTGTGCTAACTCACAAGCCCGAGCGCCTGCACCTAGTTCACCCATAGGATGGGCCCTCTAGTCAATTGGTGGGTTTACCTCTGCTGTGGGACAAGCCCACATGTCTGCATCTGATGTATCCGGGACAGGCCCTCTTGTTAATAGGTGGGTTTGCCTATTTAAGCCGACAAGCCTGCAGGTCTGGATCATCAGCACCCATGACAGGCCCTTTCATCCATAGGCGGGTTTTGCATGGGCAGGCAACAAGCCCGCATGCCTGCACCAGGTGAACCTGCAACAGGCCCTCTGGTCAATAGGCGGGTTTGCTATTCCAGTCTGACAAGCCTGTGGGTATGCACCTGGGTCATCTGCCACGGGCCTTGTGGTCAATAGGCAAGTTTGCCTGTACCATCCAATGAGCCCGCATGCCTGCACCAGGTGAACCTGTGACAGGCCCTCTGATCATTTGATGGGTTTTCCTTTGCTATCCAACAAACCTGTGCATCTGCACCTGATCTATCCGGGACGGGCCCTCTTGTCAATAGGCTGGTTTGCCTATTTAAGCTGACGAGCCTGCAGGTCTGGATCAGCAGCACTGTGACGGGCCCTTTCATCCATAGGCAGACTTTCCAAGGGCAGGCAACAAGCCCATGCACCTGCATCAGGTGAACCTGAAATAGGCCCTCTGGTCAATAGGCGGGTTTACATATTTGATCCACCAAGCCTGCGAGTCTGCACCCAGTTTACCCTTGACAGGCCCTCTGGTAAATATGTGGGTTTGCCTATTCCATGCAATAAGCACATGTGTCAGCAGCAGGTTTACCTGTGAAAGGTCTTCTCATCTATTGACAGGTCTTCTGATTTCATCACACAGGCCCATGGGTCTACTGCATGCCCACCCATGTATCGGGAATCATGGTATTCATATCTTATCTTTCTTATCAACTACCATGATTCTAGACGGGCCTGGACAGAGGCCATTACGCTATTCACATTACTCATCATATATGACATCATAGATAACAGATAT
>JBBPSV010000712.1:0-14662 GCA_038093795.1 Retiboletus fuscus
CTATGCCCATGCCTGTCCCTGTCTTCATTCCTGTTCCTGTTCCTGTTCCCATTCCCATTTCTGTTCCTGTTCCCATCTCTTAGACCATAGCAAACCTCTTGCACATCTGATGGAAGCAGAAAATATGAGAACTGATCTTGCTGCTATTAGGGCTATCCAGACTATCAATCCATGTCACCACAGCCATCACCCATCTCACACAATAAAGGTGGGTGTGAGCTGAAATGTACTATCATGGAAGCCATAATGCAGCATGCTGTAAACTGCAAGGAAGAAGCACTTTCACATCCATGTCAGCTCATCAAACACTGTGAATTCACGATGCCAAACCCTCCTTGACCCACAAGCACATTTCATATATTTTACAATCCCATGGACTAGACCACTCTCATCTGCCCCATCCAAATGCTACATCTCAGCAGTTTCTATACCTGCTTACCCACTTCCATCCAGCTCCCCCCCCTCCCTGTTACAGTTACTGTCATAGTCTCAGGAGACTACAGTAATTTTCCCCTATTTTCCCTGGCTCTCTACAATGACTCTCGCATATAGCTCCTATCTATAGCCCCTACAACCCGAGATCACTATATGCTCAAGTCCAGACTCCTAGTCCCAAGCCTAGACCTCCTCATGGCTACTAGTACCCTACACATGGCTACCAGTATCCTACACATGGCCATCCTACATATGTTAGTCTAGACTCCCTCATGTACATAGCCTTCCACATAGCCTTAGCCTCACCTAGTCCTCATTCTAGCATAGCATATCTATAGATCTAGTGTACATACCTGTAAACCCCCAGATACTATATAAGCCTCCCAGGAACTTGACTGGCCCCCCAGTCTTGTCCTCCTTGGAGTTTTTCCATCGCTCTAAGTACTACAAGATGCACCCAACTTGCCTAGATGAAACCTAGTACACCCTAGTAGAGTGTTTGGTTGTTTCACTCCCACTCTTAAGTTCAAGTTTGACCCTACCTGTTGCTATCACAGTTGTGGTTGAAGGGTTTGAAAAATAAAATTTTAGAATACACAATGGTGGTGTGTGGAGCAAATTTGTGTGTCCTGAGAAGTGGGTTCTTTGTTTTGGCAGACTTCACCCCACACTGTTCATGTTCAGATTGCAAATATAATTCTATGTAAATGTAGCAGTGTTGCAAGGCTAAACAAAGTAAGAACATGGTGTGAGCTGGCCTATCTCATTCTCATGTTTCCTCCTGCCAATGCTGCCTTTGCTTTTGTGACCCTCATAAAGGTGTCCTATAACTCCACACATGGTGGATAGTTATGTTACAATCAGTTCTCTATGATGTCCCAATCCTAACAGGATTTTTGCTAAGTCCTTTAATCTTATCTTATCTTCTTATCACACCAATGGATGCTCACACACCATCTAATCATGGATGCTTTTATTTGTTCTTGTTTACCTTTTTAGAGAGTTTACTTTCTTTCCAAAGTCACACTATCCAGCAAGCACAGCCTTTTGCTTCTCTTTCATTTCTGTGCTGTGCTTTGCTGTGCACATTGCTTCTTTAATCTCCATCATGCTTCTCTTCCATTTCATTCCTATGCTCTTCTGCACATCACACATCATGCTTCTCTTTAATCTCTGTCTCATAGCCTTATGCCTCATGCTGCCACACTATATGACTATATGTAGCTGTAGACCAAACATGTACATACAAAGCCTATGAGTATATAAGCTCCAAGGAACTTGCTGGCTAACCCCAGTCTTGTTCTTCTGGAGATTTTCCCAAGTCTTTACACTAAGAGCGATACTCTTTGTCCTATTCATCATACACTCTAGTCCAGTATAAGGACTACTATGAAGTTACTCATGACCTAGTCTACACTCTCATGACAACCACTCAAGTGCTAGCCATTGTTACAGCCACTGTCATAGCCTCAGGAGACTACAGTAATTTTCCCCTACTTTCTCCTATTTTCCCTGGCTTTCTACAATGACTCTCACATATAGCCCCTATCTATAGCCCCTATAACCTGAGAGCACTATATGCTCAAGTCCAGACTCTAGTCTCAAGCCTAGACTACTACATGGCCTACACATGTTAGTCTAGCCCTCCTCATGGTTACTAGTACCCTACATACATATGACTACCCTACACATGGTCACCCTACATATGTTAGTCTAGACTCCCTCATGTACATAGTCTTCCACATAGCCTTAGCCTCACCTAGTCCTCACTCTAGCATAGCATATCATAGATCTAGTGTACACACCTGTAAACTCCTAGACACTATATAAGCCTCCTAGGACTTGACTGGCTTCCCAGTCTTGTCCTCTTGGAGTTCTCCCTAACACTCCAGTGCTACAAGTTGCACCTAACTTGACCTCTTGAAGGCTTAGCACCCTAGTAAGGTGTTCGGTTGTTTCAGCCATTTGGGTTGTTTCATAAGAACAAGATTATCAAAGACTACCTCACACAAGTTTGCCCCATGCTTTTACCTTTTCTCCCCACTAAACATTTTAGTGCAACCAAGTTCATTCAAGGATCTCATCTCTACAGGTCACAAAGCTTTATGTAGCATGTTTAGTGTTTTACGCTGCCTCTGCCATCTTCCAAGTCAAGGAAGAGGAGTTAGACACTATACTCAACTTAGGGTACGTGCCTACCAATGACAAAGAAGTGGATGAGTTGAAGGAGGAGGAGAATCCCACCTCCATCCTTTTAGCATCATCTCACCACCTTTCCACCCCACTTCCCAGCTATGATCCAAACGATGTTGGATTCCCGATTGACTTTCAGTATCTTTTTAGCATCAGGCACATTTTGAGGTCACTCATCCCCCTGCGTCCACTGTCCCCTTTGTTAGAAGAGCTGTTAGAGGAGTTGGAAAGAAGGATCAATGAAAGTAGGGAAAGAAGTGAGGAAAGAAGAGAGGTGCCCATAGTAGAGATAGCAGAGCCCTCCCCCACACCATCAAGTCTGCTCCTGGAGTTAATGCCTACTCCACCACTGCCCCCTAAGAAAATAAGGAACCAGCAGAAGTTCCACCCATACAGATGAATCATCTGAAGGAACTGGTATAACTTAGACCTGTTATGACTTGACCTGGCCCCGTTTATTTCTTTTCTTTTTATCTCGACTTAGCCTAGTCTCGGTGGACCGCTATCCGCCTCACCTGGCGTTACCCAGGCCCCTATCTCTCGGCACGTTGGTAGTTATCCCATGGACCATACCATACTCTTCATTTCCGACTAATGACCCCGCTGTCATTGTCGCTTCGGGTTGTTCCAACCGCTTCTTCGTTTCATGATAATCTTTGATCGACAGCTGCTCATGATCGACAGATCCGCAGCCGACATGACTCGTTTCGACTCCTCCCGAGTCTCTACGCTTCCCCGAGTCATGTCGCTTTTACTCTCCGTTTCCGTCCGCCCGTTCCATAGGGTTCTACAACCTTCTATGGCCTGCGTATATAAACTGTAGCCGCTATGCTTGTATTCCCTAAGCTAGAGCTACTCAATCATATCCTTTGAGATAACTCCTACACTCGATCTCCCAAGACTGGGATAAGATTCGTCCTTCACGGACTCATCATATCCTTCGATGCTGAGCGTGCTCTTTGTGAGCAGATACCTCGCCCAAAGGTCTTCGTCGTACCGCAGTGTCAAGAACGCTGGTACTCTCTAGTTCCAGAACTTCTCCTTGAGTCTATGCTCGACCCTACCCGGGCCAAGCGTAACAAAAGCTCTAGCTTACCACATCGCGGCTACCATCGAGTAGGCCCTCCTCCTCTGCCCGACCACCACCGATCTCTATCTCGTGGAGAGCCACAGAACAGCAAGTCGCTGAATCCCCTGAATCATCGGACTCAGAAGTCTCCACAGAAGGCTCTGATAACCCCGACCTCGACCTCGAGCTACGCTCCCCATCCGCGGAAGCAGAATCCCAAGAACTCTCTAGACTACTGTCCCACCAGCTATCAGCCGGAGCAGTTATCCCTCGAAGCCCCACCCCACCGTCACCGACCCCGATCGCTCAAAGCGGTCGTATATTCCCAGCCACGGCACCACCCGCTGCCCAGCCTCAGACTCCCACTATGGGAACCAAGCCCACGGAAATCCGCCTTGGAGTCCCCGAGGATTTCGACGGAAACCTTACGAAAGCAAAGCCCTGGCTGCGCTCGGTACAATTGTACCTATCCATCAACGCAGAAATTTACAACGATGATGCTAGGCGAATCGCCTATGCACTCTCTTTCATGAAGAAAGGTACGGCTGCCACGTGGGCCGATACTTTCAGAGAAATCAAGGTCTCAGGCGGAGGCTTCTCTCTTGGGAAGTGGTCCGACTTCGTTGCCGAATTCGAAGGAGTTTTCTCCCATTCAGAATCGGTTACCAACGCGCTCACTTGGCTCGCTACCAAGCGAATGCTTCCTGGAAAGAAGGGCGAGTTTTCCCCTTCCTTAGCTAATTACACCGCCCAGTTTAGGTCCAAAGTATCCGCCGCAGGAGTAACCGACGATTCGGTTCTAGTCTCCTATTACTCTGCGGGTATACCCGAAGATCTGATGTTCGATGTTCTCCGGATGGAGAACCCCCCTACTAAAGTCGCCGACTGGTACAAGAAGGCAGCTCTCTTCGACTCCCATCGCCGCCGCGCTCGAGGAATCGCCCAACAGCATAAGAAACCTGGTACTTCATACGTACCAACCTACTCTAAGAAAGAAGACAAAGACCCCGACGCCATGGACGTCGACGCGGTTCATCTTCCCCCCAAGCTCACCGAAGCCGAAAGGCAAAAGTGTTTCAAGGAAGGCCGTTGCCTCTGATGCTGCCAGACTGGCCACATGGCAAAAGAGTGCAAGGCCTATGCTTCATCTAGTAACCCCAAGAAAACCCGCAAGGTGAAAAAGGATGACGTTCCTGAGCTAGCTGACTGCGAGGACGATGACGAAGCTGAGTCAGTAGCTAGAATCTCCTTCTCCCGCAAGGATTTTTAGAGCGGAGGACCCCATCAACGCGGACTCCTCCTAGATGTGCCAATGTACTAGTCTCTGAGACTCGCAAATCTATGCAGATCCCAGTTCAGCTCATTGTACCGGTGCACACCCTTAAAGCCATTGACACCCGCGCCCTGATCGACAGTGGCGCCAACATCTCTTGCATCGACTGGGACTTCGTGCAAAAACACAAACTCCCCATCACCCAACTACCGAAACCCATCCCAGTTCGGAACGTCGACCAATCTAATAACTCCCACGGAGCCATCCGATTCACCTGTATCCTCTACGCCAACACTGGAGGGATCACCCAGAAGGTTCTCTTCCATGTTATGTCCTGTGGAAGTGAGAATATCATCCTCGGACTCCCCTGGCTCCGTTCCACCAATCCAAAGATCGACTGGTTCAAACAGATGATCGACATCCCTGAATCCTGCGACCAATCCAAGGTTCTTTTCCAGGAACACAACGTCACTACCTCTGAGTACAGCGATCGATTCAAGAGACCCAGTTTCGACTGGACCCCCCCACGCCAAGTTAAGGTCAACTGTGTTGACCACGCCAGACTCTACAAGTATCTTGACGAGGAATTGGAGAATGAGTTCTGTCAGAGAGCTCACGACCACTATCGCATAGGCCGAATCCAATGGTGTGGATCGTGGTTCTACCCCTTAGGCTCTCCGGTCATCGCCAAGATCACCTCTGCCATGCAACTCGCACAAGTGGAGTTCAACAAGAAACCCGAAGTCACCCTCCCAGCGGAGTATGAGCAGTTCCGAAAGGTGTTCAAAGAACGGCCAATCAGACAACTCCCACCAGAACGGACTTACGACCATGAGATCAACCTAAAAGAAGGCTTTGAACCCAAGATCGGCAAGCTATACCTGTTATCCCCACAAGAACGCGATGCCACAGAAGCCTTCCTAGAAGAGAACCTCCGGTCCGGTGCTATCCGCCCCTCGAATTCCCCCCAGGCATCCCCTTTCTTCTTCGTCCAGAAGAAAGAGCTTGACCCCAATGGCAACCCTAAGCTCCGACCCTGCATGGACTACTGGAAGCTCAACGATCAAACCATCCGAGACGCATACCCCCTACTCCGGATCGACGACCTTATTAATAAGGTACAAGACGCTAAGGTCTTCACCAAGTTCGATGTCCGATGGGGCTACAATAACGTCCGGATCAAGGAAGGACACCAATGGAAAGGCGCCTTCCTCACCCATACAGGCCTCTTTGAACCTATGGTCATGTTCTTCAGAATGACCAACTCCCCAGCCACGTTCCAACGTTTCATGAACGATTCGTTCAGGGACATGATCTCAGAAGGATGGCTCGTCATCTATATGGACGACCTCCTAATTTTCTCCCCAAATGAACAACTCCATACCGAACGGACTAAGAGGGTCCTTCAATGGATGGAAGAGCTTGACCTCCACCTCCGCCTGTCCAAATGTTCCTTTGCTATAGAACAGGTGGACTACCTCGGCATGATCCTTTCCCCCGGTAAGCTCGCTATGGACCCCGTCAAACTTGACGGAATCACCTCCTGGCCTGCCCCAACCTCGGTCAAAGAAGTCTGGTCTTTTCTCGGATTTGCCAATTACTACCAGTAGTTCATCCCGGACTACTCCACCATTGCTTGCCCCCTCATAGACCTTACCAAGAAAACCCAACCTTGGCACTGGGATTCCTCGCAAGAAGCTGCATTCCTCCGTCTCAAGGAACTCTTCCTATCCAAACCCGTGCTCCGACTCCCAGATTCCAGTGCACCCTTTGCTATTGCGACCGACACCTCAGGCGTGGCCACAGGTGGGATTCTCTTGCAAACCAATGAGAACGGTGCTTGGCACCCTTGCTCATACCTCTCCCAGTCGTTCTCTCCCGCAGAACGCAACTATGATATACACGACCATGAGCTCCTTGCCATCATCCGCGCCTTGAAATCCTGGCGCCACCTCCTCCATGGCTTGTCCTCACCAATTTAGGTCTTCACCGACCACAAGAACCTCACGTACTTCTGAGCTCTCCAAAATCTCAATTGACGGCAGGCCCGCTGGTTACTCGACCTTGCGGACTTTGACTACAAGATGATCCACGTGCCTGGATCCCTCCTCGCCGGTCCCGACGCCTTATCCTGTCGTCCCGACTTCCTTGCCCATGCGCCGAACAACACTCAGACAGTCCTCCTCCCGGACTCCATCTTTGTCCGCCTCATCGACTCCACACTCCGGGACCACATCAAGACCACGTCGAAAGACGACCCCTTGTTCCTTCAGACACTCCAAGCCTTTGATGGCTCCATCCCTACCGCCTTTCGCTCTCGTCTGAGCGACTGGCAGCTCCATGAAGGCATCCTGACCTACCAAGGTCACGTCTATATTCCCCCCGTCGCCGGACTGCGTAAGTCCATCCTCCAACGCTGCCATGACCACGAGTCTGCCGGGCACCCGGGCTTCCTTAAGACTCAACAGCTCGTTGCGAGCGAATTCTGGTGGCCTGGCTTGGCCCAGTATGTTCGCAAGTATGTCGAGGGCTGTGCCCTTTGCCAACAGCACAAGGTCAACACCCACCCCACGACCCCTCCTCTCACCCCTAACAAGTCCACTGCCACCTGCCCCTTTCAACAGATTTCATGCGACATGATCACAGATCTCCCCGAGTCCAACGGTTTCATGGCTGTAATAGTCTGGGCCAACTTCGCATCTTCGAAGGGGGCTGTTTTCTGCCCTACCACCAAAACCGCTACTGCGGAGGACGTTGCCGTCCTCTATTTTAAGAAGGTTTACCCCAGATTCGGCCTCTATGAGAAGATCATCTCCGATCGAGGCCCCCAATTTGCTTCTCGCTTCGCAAAAGAACTTGGTAGGCTTCTCAGATGTTCCCTTGTGTTATCCACTGCGTATCACCCCTAGACTGATGGGGAAACCAAGCGGATCAATCAGAAACTCGAGACTTACATGCGGATCTTTGCGGGGAACAACCCCACCACATGGGCAGATCGGCTGATCCATGCCAAGTTTGCTCACAATCACCGCCCTCATTCTGTCACCGGTAAATCCCTGTTTTACCTAATGATGGGATATGAACCTACCACGGTCCCCACTATCCTCCCACTTACGGACCTCCCTGCCGTGGAGGATCGCATCAAGGAACTCACCACCGCCCGCCAAGAAGCCCTTGCCGTGCACGAGCTAGCTCGACAAGTCATGGCTTCTTGGAACAAAAAGACCTTCACTCCATTCGAGAAAGGCGACCAAGTCTGGCTCGAAGCCAGAAATTTGAAATGCAACCTAACTCACCCGAAATTCGCCCCGAAACGTGAAGGCCCCTTTACCATCACCAAGGTACTGTCCCCGATCACATATCAACTCCGCCTCCCCAAAACATGGAAAATACACCCGGTCTTCCATGCCTCGCTCCTTACCCCCTACAAGGAGAACTCCGTGCACGGCCCCAACTTCCCATCACCCCCACCTGATCTTATTGATGGAGAAGAGCAGTACGAAATTGAAAAGATCATACGACACCGGGGCTCCGCTGTCCACCGTCAGTTCCTCGTTCGTTGGCACGGCTTCACCGCTGCTGATGACACCTGGCTCCCCAAACGGGAGTTTAAACATGCACAAGCAGTCCTCCGAAGCTATAAGAAGCTTCACCCCAAGGTCTTCCCTCCTTAGAACTCTACGCGCTGGTCTCTAAGTGAGAATCACCAACCGAGCTCTAACGACCTTTGTACACCTTGCAGCATGTCTTACTCCCCGTCCACCGAGTCTTCCCTCACCGAGTCTTCCTTCACCGACTCCGTTCTCCCCTCGCTTGAGGGAGTCAATGACTCTTCGCCTCTGGCCCGGGAACTTTCCGTTTCCACCATTCACCCCCCCATGGTCCTCGCCGATGACTGTCCCAGTAATTCCGCCACCCCTGGGTGGAACACCACACCCCTCCCTTGGCCCTCTGTCCTCGATGAGGAAGAGAAACCCAAGACGATCCTCTCAGTCCACGTATCCTGGTTTGCATATCCTCTTCAGTCCAACCCGCTGTCATGCGAGTCCGGACGCCTTCTCCAAACCCACCTCTGAGACTCCCGCCTGGCCGCAACCATGCAGGCCCACCTAGATGTAGATTCCCCCCTCGAATCCTTGTACTTAGCATTTTTACAGGTCTCGCGTCTCGACCCCATAGCCTCTTTCACCTCAGCCAATGCCCAGTCGGAGTTCTTCTCCACACAGCTCCGCCTTGTAGCCTGCCACATCCGCTCATACCTCCTATCGGCCATGCACCAGCTTGACATGCTGGACTTCGTTGCAGACATCGAACGTTATTCCCAGGACCTCGCTAAGGCTGGTCTCCCAGCACCTCCTGTTCGACCCCCTCTTCCTATCGAGACCATTCTTGTCCCCTCACCCGCTGAGCCTGTCGCCCCGACGCTGTCCGCGTCATCCTCACCGTTATCTCCTAGCGAGGTAAACCTCATTGACCGCCTCGAGAGGGTTCATCTTATGAATGAAGGTGAGATCAGCCTCACGACTGACCACCCCATGTACAACGCGTCCTGTTTCCACTGTCATCGCCTTGGACACTGGCGCATAGATTGCCCAGAGTACAAGTGCCCGTTCTGTCTACGCATGCACCCAGGACACATTCAGAACCAGTGCCCTC
This sequence comes from Retiboletus fuscus, assembly GCA_038093795.1. Lineage (NCBI taxonomy): Eukaryota > Fungi > Basidiomycota > Agaricomycetes > Boletales > Boletaceae > Retiboletus > Retiboletus fuscus. The sequence goes on from JBBPSV010000712.1 coordinate 9,627, forward strand.
TCTGTCGTCGTCCCCGTCCCGCCACCCCATCCTCGTCCTCATCTCATTCCTCTAGTTCCTCTCGCTCGTCACGACGGTCGCACCGCCCGCGACCTCGCCCGCTTGCGTCCCGAATTCAGGACGAGCCGGAGCTCGATTTTACAGATGACGTATGGGACGACACGGCCTACGCCAACGTTACTGGTTCCCCCAACGGGGGCTACGTCGACTTGCGAAGTTCCTCAAGTGGCATTGAGGAGCGTAAGGGGGGGGTAATGTTACGACTTGACCTGGCCCCGTTTATTTCTTTTCTTTTTATCTCGACTTAGCCTAGTCTCGGTGGACCGCTATCCGCCTCGCCTGGCGTTACCCAGGCCCCTATCTCTCGGCACATTGGTAGTTATCCCACGGACCATACCTACTCTTCATTTCCGACTAATGACCCCGCTGTCATTGTCGCTTCGGGTCGTTCCGACCGCTTCTTCGTTTCTGATAATCTTTGATCGACAGCTGCTCATGATTGACAGATCTGCAGTCGACATGACTCGTTTCGACTCCTCCTGAGTCTCTATGCTTCCCCGAGTCATGTCGCTTTTACTCTCCGTTTCTGTCCACCTGTTCCATAGGGTTCTACAACCTTCTATGGCCCGCATATATAAACTGTAGCCGCTACGCTTGTATTCCCTAAGCTAGAGCTACTCAATCATATCCTTTGAGATAACTCCTACACTCGATCTCCCAAGACCGGGATAAGACTCGTCCTTCACGGACTCATCATATCCTTCAACGCTGAGTGTGCTCTTTGTGAGCAGATACCTCGCCCGAAGGTCTTTGTCATACCGCAGCGTCAAGAATGCTGGTACTCTCTAGTCCCAGAACTTCTCCTTGAGTCTACGCTCGACCCTACCCGGGCCAAGCATAACAAGACCACCCTATTGAAGAACTACCATACCTACATCCATGTAAACATCTCCACTCACCTAGCTGCTTCCTGTAGAAATATGTTGTCTTTCAATCCAGTTCTCCTTTCTTAGGAAGCACATGATGTGATTAACACTGGAGATCGCAAATCTCACTACACAAGTCCAGGCCCAGTCTTTTCAGGCTGCGGCTGGCCAAGGATCAGATGGATGCCTGACTAAGATTTTCACCAACCCCAGAAAGTATGATGGATCCCATGGGAAGTTCAAAGAATGGTGGACCAAGATCAAAGCTTGGCTTGCCCAGAACTCCACTGCCATAACGCCAGAGTCCAAACAAGCCATCCTAGCTGTCTTATCTTGGCTAGAAGGAAGAAAAGTGGGCATGTTTGCCCAAACAAGGATAGATTGGATCACAACCAAGTCACACACCTATCCATGGAAGATGCTCATAGAAGAGCTAGAGGGGCTCTTCTGAGCAATGAACCAGAACAAGTGGGCACAAGATCAGCTGAAGAAGCTGAAACAAGGATCCATGCCCATCAACAATTGGATCATTAAATTCCAGGCCTTGATTCCTCAGGCCAGATATGACTTGAAGGGTGATGTTACCACCCTCATCCATCTAATCGAGACAAACATGTCTCCATACATTATCAAGAAGGTTATTGATGATGGTCACTGCCAGACTGAAGTCAAACAATATCTCTCGGTGGTATGTAATGCTGGAGCAAGGGCACAACTTGCGCAATTCATTCTTGGCAACACTGCCACTCATACCCCCTCAGTGCCATGTCAATGCCAAGACCCCAATGCGATGGACATTGATGCTATCCAAACAAGGACAAGTAATTGTGGGTGCTACAACTGTGGTGAAGAAGGACATGGAGTTAAGAACTGCCAGAAGCCCAGAATAGAGTGCCCCACCTGCCACTGGCTAGGAGGCAAGCATGCTACCAAGTGTAGCAAAAACAAGGGTTAAGGAAAAGACCACATGGTGAGAGCTGCAGAGTTGTTTGACTCCAACGATGAAAAGGAGTCTAAGTCTAAGGATCGCCTACCCTGAGCGATCTGAGAAATGAACTATGAAGAAATGAAGGCCTTCTTTTATGACCTTTATGAAAGTGAGGCATGTAATGCCAAGGCCAAGTCAGGAAAAGCTTGATCTGGATGAATGATCTGGGTGTTCCTCTGGACAAGATATTTAGTAAAGGATGATTCTCAGTTCTGGAAGCTGACCCTATGGAGAATGAAGTTTTTATTTCTAGTGAGTCAGAGGGGTTCCCTATGGGGCTTGGCTGAGACTACACATCGGTGCTTAATTCCTCTAACAAAAAATCAAAAAAATTAGATAATGACGAAAAGAAACAAATCCCAGAAGACATCTACTTATGCTTTGTAAAGATGGATTGGGAGATTGTGATGAAAATACAAATTTCACCAAACTCCAAGAAATCATATGTAATGGCTGAAGCACTGCTATGTAGGCAGCTGACCGTCATTGGGCAGCGATGAAGGTGCTTGGTGAGTTTGAAAGGGGAATAGGGTTTGATGAGAGAAGATGGTGATGATCGGATCAGGAAGCATAATAGGATCAAAACGGCAAGGCGATAGGCGATAAACGGCGAGCGGTGAGACTTAGCGGCGGACGGTTCGAATCGATGAGCGGACAATTAGCTGTCATTCCATACTGGAGGGACATGATATATATACGCTACGAGAGGAGTGGCACCAGTGGCACCGGAAACGAGGATACAAAGAAAAGAGTCCAGTCCGACGACGTCATGGAAGAAAGGGAACTGCGCCTTGTGAACGCGTGGAGGTGTGAAGATGTGATGTCGTGAAGGGAGCAAGAGCGAGTCTAGACAACGCGCGTCCTGCGCATGTCGCCTTCGTCATCGCTGGCGGTGTTGCTGGTCCCTGTCGGTGAGTAGCACGAACGGAATCCTTACACCTCCCCCACACTTAGAATGCAACTGTCCTCAGTTGCCTACCAACTCTTCTTCCTCAGTGACTCCGACGAGGTCTCGACGATCAACGAACTCTGTAACCGACAGCTTCTTCGATGAGCGAGCGTGGTAGGGGACGAGCCGGAACGCCGCGAACTTGAGCCTGGATACGGTACCGTCGACTTCAGCTAGGCGATAGGAACCATTCGCGGTGCGTGAGATGACGACCATGGGCCTGAAGTACCGGGGGCGGCACTTCGCATTGGATGCTGCCTCGATCTTCTTGTTCAGAACGAGGACAAGCGAACCGGGCAGGAAGTTGTGGTTGTGGATGGTGTTGGCAAAACGGCGCTCGAAGTCAGCGATGGATGCGAAGCGGCTGCGGAGGACTCGTTCATGTACCTCGGTGAGATCATCCTCTCATTTTGCAAGCTGATGACAGCGGATAGCAAGGAGGTCGTCTGTGGAGAGTTTCGAGGAGACGGCAGGGGCGAGGAATGTAGCATCGACGATGTCAAATGGTAATAGGGGCTCTACTCCGTGCGTCATGTAGTAAGGAGAGTGCCCAGTAGACTTACGCGTGGTAACCCAATCCGCCCAGAAGACGTGAGGTGCAAAAAGTGGCCATTGCGTGATGTTGCCGTCGCAAGCCTTGACGAGGGAGTCATGGATGGTATGGTGAGAGTGCTCAACGATCCCGTTGGCTCTGGAGTTGTAAGCGGAAATTCGGATGTGACGGATGTGGTACTTCTCCGATAGCCAGTCGAGTGCAGCGACGAAAGGCGTACCGTTGTCTGTCACGATCTCCTCGAGTCCTCCCCATCGGCAGAGCACCTCCTCGAAGAGGAAGGCTCCTACCGTTCGTCCCATCTCACTTTTAAGCTTTCTCCATTCCGGCCATCCTGTAAGCGAGCAGCGAGCTTGCACAATGTACGAGTATCCTTGAGCTGTCGGCATGTGCATGGAGTCGACGTATGCCTTTCGGAAGAGTGGAGCTGGTATAGCGACAGTCGGCGGCAAGAGAACTTTGTCGACAGAGCGGGTCTGGCATTGGTGGCAGGTTTTAACATACCATGCAATGTCGTCGTTGAGTGACGGCCACCAGAAGCGGTCTGCAATGGTTCGTCGAGTAGCGTAATAGCATTTGTGCCCGAGCTCATTGTGTGTGTCATGTAGAATTCATAGTCGCTCCAATCCGAATAGGACTTGCTGGTGACGTCCAGTTGACTCCTTTCGCCATAGTTTGCTCCTGGTGACGAAGTACTCCATAGCACGTTTGAGAAATCGAGTGCGCTGTGTTCCGGTGAGGTGCGTCGGAACAGAGAGAGTTGATAGGAAGTTGTGGATGTCGTGTAGCTCATTGTCGTACCATGTCGCTTTGTCGCTCATCGGAATGGCCAGGTCGTCAGTGGTGCTTGTGGAGAGCACAAGTGCTCTCTCCCCTCCCTCACCCTCTTCGAATGTGAACCTCTTTCGTTCCAGCATCCCTGCAACCCATATCCTGCAGCTCATCACTTCTTCTATCCATCCGGCATCCCTCAAACCATCTTTCGTCTCCCTCGCTTCTCCAATGACTGCTCCATTCCCTTCACTGTCGTCCCCCCTTTCTCCCATACGTTCTTTCTGTCTTTCTTTTTTGGCGGTCTTCCTGTGAGTGAGTGTGTTTTGTTGGTACCTACTGACGTTGTTTGTTCTGTGTGCTTCGTCTGATGTGGCGCTGTGTTTGTTGGCGGTGTCTTTGTCTCCTCTGTTGTTGGTCCTCCGTATCTCCCTTCTCCCATCCTCTGCCCTTCCTACTCCTTCATCCAAAATCCCATCCAGCCAATCCTCAACCTCACTTTCCATCTCTTCCTCGTCGGCACCATCTTCCTCGACTCTCCTCCTTCTTGACAGCCCATCCGGTCCAAGGTGACGCGAAGCAGGTACATGTTTGAGTACAAAATCGAATGTGAGGATGCCGGCAATCCAGTGGTTCATGGCCGCGTTAGGCTGGATGTCAGGATTGTTTAGCATTCCCTTGATGTACTTAGCGTCAACCTCGACAATAAACCGCTTTAACCTGATGATCCAGACTTTGACTGACTTGAGGGCGCGGAAAAGACCGTAGAGCTCAATCTTGGCTTGTGAGTAGCGCGCTTCGCGACCATTCCAGGTGATGGAACCAAAACGAGAGGGGCAACGACGACCC
>JBBPSV010000713.1:0-14655 GCA_038093795.1 Retiboletus fuscus
CGGAAGAGTGGAGCTGGTATAGCGACAGTCGGCGGCAAGAGAACTTTGTCGACAGAGCGGGTCTGGCATTGGTGGCAGGTTTTAACATACCATGCAATGTCGTCGTTGAGTGACGGCCACCAGAAGCAGTCTGCAATGGTTCGTCGAGTAGCGTAATAGCCTTTGTGCCCGAGCTCATCGTGTGTGTCATGTAGAATTCGTAGTTGCTCCGATCCGAATAGGACTTGCTGGTGACGTCCAGTTGACTCCTTTCGCCATAGTTTGCTCCCAGTGATGAAGTACTCCATAGCACGTTTGAGAAATCGAGTGCGCTGTGTTCCAGTGAGGTGCATCGGAACAGAGAGAGTTGATAGGAAGTTGCGGATGTCATGTAGCTCATTGTTGTACCGTGTCGCTTTGTCGCTCGTCGGAATGGCCAGGTCGTCAGTGGTGCTTGTGGAGAGCACAAGTGCTCTCTCCCCTCCCTCACCCTCTTCGAATGCGAACCTCTTTCATTCCAGCATCCCTGCAACCCATATCCTGCAGCTCATCACTTCTTCTATCCATCCGGCATCCCTCAAACCGTCTTTCATCTCCCTCGCTTCTCCAACAACTGCTCCATTCCCTTCACTGTCGTCCTCCCTTTCTCCCATACGTTCTTTCTGTCTTTCTTTTTTGGCAGTCTTCCTGTGAGTGTATGTGTTTTGTTGGTACCTACTGACGTTGTTTGTTCCATGTGCTTCGTCTGATGTGGCGCTGTGTTTGTTGGCAGTGTCCTTGTCTCCTCTGTTGTTGGTCCTCTGTATCTCCCTTCTCCCATCCTCCGCCCTTCCTACTCCTTCATCCAAAATCCCATCCAGCCAATCCTCAACCTCACTTTCCGTCTCTTCCTTGTCGGCACCATCTTCCTCGACTCTCCTCCTTCTTGACAGCCCATCCGGTCCAAGGTGACGTGAAGCGGGTACATGTTTGAGTACAAAATCGAATGTGAGGATGCCGGCAATCCAGCGGTTCATGGCCACGTTAGGCTGGATGTCAGGATTGTTTAGCATTCCCTTGATGTACTTAGCGTCAACCTCGACAATAAACCGCTTTAACCCGATGATCCAGACTTTGACTGACTTGAGGGTGCGGAAAAGACCGTAGAGCTCAATCTTGGCTTGTGAGTAGCGTGCTTCGCGACCATTCCAGGTGATGGAACCAAAACGAGAGGGGCAACGACGACCCTGGTCGTCGTCCTGGAAAAGAATATAGCCGACTGTGATATGGGAAGAGTCGATGGCGAGAGTGACTGGTCGGTTGACTGTGTAGTCAATGGGACGGATAGCTGGGCAAGTGATGATGGCATCCTTGAGCTGATTCATCGCATCCTGCTGTTCGTCCTGCCAAAGAAAAGGTACACTTTCACGTGTGAGTTCAACAAGTGGGCGAGCAATTCTAGCATAGTCCCTAATCCATATACGTACTGTGCCCGTCACCCCGAGAAATCCGCGAACTTCCGTTCAGGTCGTACAAGGGGCAGGCCAATTTTTGATCTTTGAAACCTTGGTGTCGTCTGGGATGCGACCACTATAGTTGCATGTTTGCCCAACGACAACAACCTCCGGCTGGCACATAAAGAGCTTCTTTGCGGAGACCGTCGCTCCAGCATGCTTGAGTCGATGAAATACCCTGTTAACGTCAGTGCAATGCTCCCAAACGAAACGGCGAATGCCAGGATTGGCTGGAATCGTCTCGAATGAGCCGTCAGCTTGTTCATAGCGAGTATGTGGGCCCAGGACATTGATATCATCCTGAAAATTGGGCGCCACATCGATTTCGGCTTGCAAAATAAATGCAACATCATTCTGAAAAATAGCAGGAGAGTCAGTCCATCCCATGGGCAAGGAAGTTAGATGAAAAGTGCCCAAGGGGGTCTGAAACGTTGTAACGTCCCGTGACTCCTCAGCAAGGGCCCGGTGGTCAAAACCAACGAACAAGTCCATCATGGTATAAATGGAGCGTCCAGCAGATTGCTCTGCGAAGTGCTCGACATACGGTAGGGTGGCTGCGTCTTTGATGGTGACAGTGTTCAGGGGTTGGAGATCGTGTACAATTCGTACTGACCCATTCTTCTTGGCGACGCAAAACCATTTCGACTGATATGCACTGTTTGATGGCTCATACACACCCGACGCGATCTTCGACTTGATGAGTTTGATGACTTCGTCATGGATACCGGGTGGGATTGGTGGTTGGCGGTGCACCCATGGCATATGTTCTATGGTGGGAATGACGACCAGCGGGAAGTAGTCATCCCGAAACCGTCCCTTTTCAGACTCATCCCAGGCAAGTCCAAGCTCGTTGTTGAGCAGGACCTGTGCTGCGAGCTTGTGCTCCTCTGGCCAAAGAAAGTCATTGGTTAGTATACCTAGATCATCCATTCTTTCCCTTGTTAGTCATTTCCCTGGCAAAAATTCCAGTGGGTTAGTAGACAAGTCAGGTAGAGATACTAGGGGGTCTTCAGGAACACGTCGGACAATGCATGCATGTTGTGGCATGGTTGTTGCAACCGGCTTGACCCAGTTTGCAACTTTCTTGTAGGCAAGGACATGGTGAATGGGGTTGTAGTCGAAGGTTTGTCGTAGTTGGTGATCTGCAAGGGTAGTCATAGTTAGCGATGACTCAGCCTTGCGCAAGCCAGGAAAGGCAGTAAGCGCAAATGATTCATGAGCCTTGGGGCGTCCCGGAAAGGGGCGCATTGTAGTTTGAACTGTTCGGGAGTTAGCAGAGTCTCACGGGTCATGGATTGTAACAAAAACATTGTCGTCAGTCTCGTGCTTGTCGAGCCGTACAAGACGCTGCCAGGGGTGCCCAAGCAAGAGACGATAGGGGGCATCTGGGACGACATAAGCATGCGCCCAGGTCTTGATCCCCTCAATGTCAATCTCTAACATCTCTACACACCCCTCTGATGCCTGTGTGTTGCCGTTAGCAGTCTGCATCATCATACCCATCCGTGGGTTGATCCGTGCATTGAGCTCTTTTTGCACATCCTCTCGTATGACGACAATTTCTGACCCTTCGTCCAATAGGGCCAGCTCATGGTGAGTCCCATTTAGGGTTACTGCCAGCTCGCATAGCGGGGTTGCGTGCTCAATAGATGGAGGTGCAGTAGTGACTAGCGCAGCTGTAGCATTGGGAATATGCTGGGTATGGCAATAATCAACCGTTTCATGGCGTAAATCTGGACTAATAGACAGTAAGTCTGACACGGTGAGAGAAGAAATGGGGGTGGCTAGAATAGCTTGGTAAATCCGTTTTGCTGTGTCAGGTGATGCAGCCTTGGATTCATAAGTAAATGCTGGCATCAGCTTGACAACAGGTTTAGCTGGAACCATTGCTGGCGCTGGGGGCTTTGGATTCGCCTTGGGGGTATCAGAGGCACTTGCTGACTTCTCATTGACAGTTGTGATCCTGGACTTTGATCGGGTAATAGTGAAGACATCTGAGTCATCATCCTCAACAGTCTCAATGATGACTGCTTTGTTAGGAGTACACTGGAAAAGAAACGCTTCTGGGTCCGGAGTGATTAGCACATTAGCGTTAGCTTGGGCAAGATGAGGTGGAGAATCGCGTTTGAACTCGCTTGGCATTGTTGAGGATCCAGAGGCAGTCCTGTGTCTGTAATATTCGTCAATGGTGTCTTTTAAGGTATTGGTAGTGGGATGCCTCCAGATCCTCGTGCCATCTGGGAATGCCAGGTACCCATTGATCCGAACAATCCGTCCAGCCTTGATGTATTCTTCAGCATACTGGCAGTTGCATATCAGGCATGGACCGCCACACATGTAGCATGACGACGGAGTGAGACCTGCAGGGTAGGGGCATGGCTGGGCTGTCGGTGAGGGAGCCACTGTCGAGGTAGTGCGACTGCCAGGCTGCCCAGTTGACGGAGTTGCCAAGATCTGTGCAGCTGTGGAGGCCAGACAGGCAAGACGAGTAAGTAATGCTGAAGAAGAGACATCAGCAATGTCCAGTGTATTCATCTTACGCGCAAGCTCCTTGACTTCATCATATTGTGACTTAGTTAGGGCTGCTTGGTCAAATGTGACCCGTTTCGTCCGGGTCTGGACCTCTCGTGGTGCATCCTTCTTGCGTTTCAGGGCATCTTCCTCATCATCGTCATCATTCATTAGCGGCATGAGGCGAGTATCATGAGACTTGGTCTCTGCAGTGGTATTGGAAGTTGAAGTACGACCCTCACGAATTGACCGGAAGCGAGCAGCGATGGGGTCATTAATCTGTGCATCAAAAGCGTCGTCAGACAGGACATATCGCCCAGCTTCGACCACCTGGTCATAGTCAGTAGGCTCATTACGAAGATATGTGGTGGGATTTATAAGCTCCAGCCGCCGGTTGATTGCTCGTCGAACAGATACCGGAAGACCTTGCCAAAAATAGCGATCTCTGTCGAGATCCGATATTTTCTTGTTCTCGACCAGCCAGTCAGCAACTGATCAGAACTTCTGATAATACTTATTCAGGTCTGTTTCAGTGACAATATCATCGTTAGTAGGGGAGGTGGTGATGACCTCCAAATCTCGTCGGGTATACTTTATTCCTTTCTCAGCTCCCGGATACTGACTGAGAATCCCCTTCTTGAAGTCCTTGTAGTCTTGTTTTTTGTAGCCGCTGAATGTAATCCAAAAGCGCTTGGTGGCTTTGTCAACATAGCGGATGATTATCTTGCACTTTTCCGCGTCAGAAAGCGAGTATGTGTTGGCTAAGTCTTCGAAGTGTTCGAAGAACTCGAACAGCTCTGAGGTTTCACCGTTGAAGGTTGGTGCTCTGGCGGTAGAGGGAGCCGGCATGGCCCCAATGCCCTTGATAGGAGTGCTGGACATGGCAACAGGTTGGGTAGTTGGAATACTTGAGGTAGGCATGACAGCTGGTACCAGTGGAGTTGAAGTCAAGGTGCTAGCAGGTGGCGGTGGTATTGAAGTCGAAACAGTAGCAGGCGGTGGTGGTGTCGAAGCCAGCGTAGGCGTTGGTGATAGCGAAGAGAGGCTTGATGGACTTGTTATTGGACCAAACAGATTGGTAGGTGATGACTGCGGGCTGCTGATTTGCGGAACAGGGAAGGTTAGTGCGCCCGGGAATGCTGGAGTGCTGAGCAGGTCTTGGTTGGTGGGATCGTGCCCAGCGTTGGGGGTATCGGTACCCGAAGTAGCAGCGCCTTGTAATCGTCGCGCTGCAGCTCGGGTAAGCAGCGGCAGCGTGGGGTTTCCCTGAAAGGGGTGTCTGGGAACTCTAGGGGGAACGGCGGTGTTGTTATGGTAAGTAGGATGAGGAATGGTGAATGAGAGGGGGTGAAGGGGTTAAATCAAACCTTTCCCCTCGCGGTGGGCTCCAATGTGTAGGTAGCTGACCGTCGTTGGGCAGCGATGAAGGTGCTTGGTGAGTTTGAAAGGGGAATAGGGTTTGATGAGAGATGATGGTGATGATCGGATCAGGAAGCGCGATAGGATCAAAACGGCGAGGCAATAGGCGATAAATGGCGAGCGGTGAGATTTAGCGGCAGACAGTTCGAATTGATGAGCGGACAATTAGCTGTCATTCCATACTGGAGGGACATGATATATATACGCTACAAGAGGAGTGGCACCAGTGGCACCGGAAACGAGGATACAAAGAAAAGAGTCCAGTCCGACGACGTCATGGAAGAAAGGGAACTGCGCCTTGTGAACGCGTGGAGGTGTGAAGATGTGATGTCGTGAAGGGAGCAAGAGCGAGTCTAGACAACGCGCGTCCTGCGCATGTCGCCTTCGTCATCGCTGGTGGTGTTGCTGGTCCCTGTCGGTGAGTAGCATGAATGGAATCCTTACATGACCAGTCTGAGCAATTGGTGTTGGTGATGGTGGTGTGGGTTCTTGGGGGATGACTAGTCCAGCCAAAAGTTGGTTGGATAGCTGTCTAGAGAGTTCTTGGGCTTTTTCATCAGCAGCAACTGACTGTAGGTGAAACAACCCAATGCATCTATCACTGAGCAGTCGTCATGAGGAGATGACTAGGTCACAAGCATTGTAGTGCCTTTATACTGGGCTAGAGTGAGAGAGTAGAATCATAGTTACCCTAGTGTAGAGCATCCAAGCTCCAAAGGGAAGTATGTCGACTGAGGGAGTAGACAATATCTGACTGGTATTAATCCTTAGACAGGATCTCAGGTAGATGATCGAGGAACTATCAGAAGAACAAGACTGGGGTTAGCCAGCTTGGCTTCTGGACTTATATACTATACTAAGTTATTTGTACATGTTAGGTAATTAAGCTAAATAAGGATATAGTATGTGGCAGTATAGCAAAGTGTGAGGGAAACATAAGGTATAAGGCTATGAAGCAGTAATTAAAAAGAAGCATAATGTGTGATGTGCAGCAGAGCACAGGAATGAAATGGAAGAGAAGCATAAAGGAAATGAAGAAAGGCTTAATATGAAAATGAAAGTGATGTGCATAGCCGTGCACAGCATGGAGATGAAGGAATCTAAGATATATGAAAGTCTATAAAAGTGTCAATAAGTGTAAACAAAGGTGTCTGTGATAAGATGTCAATCATTGACAAGATAAAGATAAGATGAAAAGATAGGAGATAAGATAAGGAAACTTAGCATTATGGTGAAAATTAGTCATAGTAGAAATTGAACCATAACAGTAGGTCTAGGTCTAGGTCAGGGTTATCAGAGCCTTTAGTGGAGGCTTCTGAGTCCAATGATTCTGAGGATTCAGCAACTTGCTATTCTGTGGCTCTCCAGGTGGCAGAGATCGATAGGGTTTGTGCTGAGGAAGAGAGTCTACTCAATGGTAGCTGTGATGTGGTAAGCTAGAGCTTTTGTTATGCTTGGCCCAGGTAGGGTTGAGCATAGACTCAAGGGTAAGTTTCTAGGACAAGGAGTACCAGTGTTCTTGATGCTATGGTATGACAAGGACCTTTGGGCGAGGTATCTGCTCACAAAGAGCATGCTCAGCATCAAAGAATTCAGTGAGTCTGAGGAAGATGAGCTGATTCCAAAGATTGGGTGATCAAGCATAGGAGTTTCTCAAAGATATATTGAGTAGCTCTAGCTTGGAGAATGCAAGCATGAGTACTACAGTTTATATATGCAACCCATGGAAGTCCATGGAATGTCAAGGAATAGTCAGAGCACAAAGGAACAAAAAGATATGACTCAGAGAAGTGGAAAGACTAGGAATGAGTAATGACAAGTCATATCCACTGCAGATCTGTCGATCAGAAGCAGCTGTCAATCAAAGATTATTATGAAACAAGAAGTGGTTAGAATGACCCAAAGTGACCAATGATAGCAGGGTCATTAGTTGGAAATGAAACATGAGGTCCAATGGGTGATGTCTATCATACTGTAAGAGTAACCTGGGTAAGGCCAAGTGAGATGGATGTGAGTCCAGCAAGACTAGGTGAGAAAAGAAAAGATACAAGTAAGGAAAAACAGATCAAGTTGTAACAGAACCCCAGTCTTGTCCTCTTGAAGTTTTCCCCTACACTCCAGTACTACAAGTTGCACCTCACTTGGCCTCTTGAAGACTTAGCATCCTAGTAAGGTGTTTAGTCATTTCATTAGGACAAGACTTTATTAACTAGGCCCCTGGATTAGCTACCCAGTCGCCATCTTGATACCTTGTGTTCTTACCAGTAGAACCTCTTTCAATAGTCACACCCTCAAACTAATCACACTTGCTAGTGACTACCAGCATCAAGGAAGAGGAGTTCCCATTTGCAGTCCCCCATCTCTTTGAGGCAGCTGAGGAGACCCAATGAGAGAAATCACAAAGGATCTCAAGTCCAGATCCATTCTTTCCAGAGCCAACCAGTTGGCTCTCTAGCTACCATACTCATAGCCCTGTACCTCACTACTCGCCCTACAGATGGAGTGAGTCAGTTTACTGACCAGCATCAATTATCAGATCACCATCACCACTTGAGGTTCCAGAGTACTGGAACAGAGTCTGAGAGGATCTAGAAGCATGCCAGAACCAACAGAACTCTGAAGTAGTCCATTGTGGACCACCAAGCCACTGGACCTATAACCCTCCTACCAACTCTGCCTATCCCAAATCAGAACCAGCCAGCGAGACACTTGTTGAACCTCTCACTTATCATTTCCATCAAGCATTTATCCCAACAGAGGTTTTTCAAATCATACAAGAAGGAATACAACTTGGTATACAGCAGCAACATGAGAGGGAACAGGCAGAGCAAGAATCTGAGAGACACAACCAGATCTGGCAGAGAGTACTACAGGCATGAAAATGTGTTGAGGCATATCTTTGAGAAGAAGAGAGAGAACCATCTAGATCTTTTAATTTTAGCTCTCAGATCAGCTTTGTACCATGCCACTGGTTTCATGGCCCTACACCCCCTCCTATTCTATGTCATCATATTTCTCCTTTGTGACCTACAGGCACACTTTGGCTACCTATGTGTTACCATACAGATTATATTGCTCATTAGTGATCTACATACACTTCCTACCATCCAAAGAGTCCCTAGATTTGTACCTAGACCAATTCTTGTACAAGTACCCAATAGAGACCAACCAGCTCCTCCACCCTACATCAGAAATCATGGACAAGATCCTCTTTTTGACAAACAGACCAGAGTTCCCCTTGTACACATAAGTGGAAGAACCCCCCCACTACAAAGACAAACCTTTATCTTATCAGGATTAGAACCAGAGAACCTCAAAGAAGTAAACTAGGTATATGGTAGGTGTTACGATTTTCTCTTTTCTTTGATCTTGTGTACTACCATTTGCTGTTTACCATCAACTCTATTCTTGGAGGGGTAATGTCACTACCCACTACACCAGCATGGGTTGTATTCTTATTATAGGTCCTTCTTGAATCTTCTATTCCCTTCTATTATAGTCCTCTAGTTCTCATTGGACTTATCATTCTCCTGCCATTTCTCTCATGATGGTCAGTATTCCCCACATTGCAGAATAGTCTCTCCCTTCCATTCCCTATTGTTTTCTTCTTGGTCCATGTGTGTCGCCCTGGTCTATAAATACTTGTATCTCTTGTACTTGTATCTCAATCTTGGTCTTCACAATACAAGCGTTACTTGATTCAACCCTGAGCCACCCTTGAAACCCTTCACTCTCCTCCCTTTGAGTCAAATGTCAGACATCAGTCTCTTTGTGAGTGTCGCCTGACTATTATCCATATCTTTGTCAAGACATTGGTCTCTTCATGAGTATTGCCTTGACAACAATCCTAGGAGGAAAACACAAGTGTAACACTTCGTGTAACAATAGGACAACTCTTGATCTTTACCCTATCTATCTACATTGTTACCCTAGCCTTCTTAACCTTTCTTGTCAAGCATATTATCCCAAGAGGACAACCCCTATCTTTTACCATCCAATGCTGAGGAGGTACCTGTTACAGTTCAATTTCTACAATGACTAATTTTCACTATAATGCTAAGTTTCCTTATCTTATCTCCTATCTTTTCATCTTATCTTTATCTTGTCAACAATTGACATCTTATCATGGACACCTTTGTTTACACTTATTGACACTTTTATAGACTTTCATATATCTTAGATTCCTTCATCTCCACACTATGCATGGCTATGCACATTGCTTCCATTTTCACATTAAGCCTTCTTTCATTTCCTTTATGCTTCTCTTCCATTTCATTCCTGTGCTCTGCTGCACATCACACATTATGCTTCTTTTTAATTACTGCTTCATAGCCTTATGCCTTATGTTTCCCTCACACTTTGCTATGCTGCCACATACTATATCCTTATTTAGCTTAATTATCTAACATGTACAAATAACTTAGTATAGTATATAAGTCCAGAAGCCAAGCTGGCTAACCCCAGTCTTGTTCTTCTGTGTGTTCCCCTCATCATCTACTTGAGATCCTGTATAGGATTAACACCAGTTGGACTTAGGCTTTCCTCCTCAGTCGACATACTCCCCTTCGGAGCTTAGGTGCTCTACACTAGGGTGACTATGATTCTACTCTCTCACTCTAGCCCAGTATAAAGGCACTATGACACTTGCAACCTAGTCATCCCCTCATGATGACTGCTCAGTGATAGACGCATTGGGTTGTTTCAGTACCATTGATATAGTTCTCACAGACCCTGTAGAAGGACTCAAACACAAATCTAACCATGAAGAGAACAATACCTGGGCAGGAATCCAAGATGAAACAGGCTGGGATGAACCAAACATCAAGATATAGCAACTTGGGCAGAGCCCAGAGATTGCATCACTAGTACTTGGATTGACTGGATCTTTTAGTATATTCCCCATACTCAACTCCAAGCCATTGCTGGCTGCTTCTTTGCAGAACAGTTTCAGACTAACTACACTAATGAGAACAGATACTCCTGTCCTGGTCTCAACCTCCAATCACAACCTCCCTCATCCACTGGTTCACTACCAGGACTAGTTACAGAACCAGAACAACAACAAGAAGATACTTGGGAGATAGGCCCAAATGACCAAATTCCTAGTCTGAATTGAAGTTCAGTCAAGTTTGGTCAAGTTCATTAAGGTTCATTAAGGTTCAGTAAGGTTCAGTAAGGTTCATATAAGTTTGAACAAGGCTATCTAGCTCATCTAAGCTTGTCCAAGTCCATCTAGTTTATCTAGGATTGATTAAAAGCTTGATCAAAAGTCAAGTTTGTCAAAGTTTGGTAAGGTTCATTGAAGTTCAGTAAGGTTCAGTAAGGTTCGGTGAGGTTCGATTAGGTTTGGACGGACTTTTGTACACTTCCTAATTGAGAAAACCCCTATCTGCTGCTTTTCAAAACAAACACTTGCATTGCTTAGGCAATTGTTTGGAGCACTGTTTGCACATTTCCTATTTTGGAAATAGCCCCTATCCGCCCATAACTTTCGAAACACCCTAAGCACTCTAGTCAACATGTCCTTCAACCCACGAGAGTTTAACTCCACTCAATGGATGACCCAACTCCAAGGAATGTCAGAATGGGAGGATAAGCTTGCTGTAATAGCAACACAGATCGGTCTAATGGTTAATCACTCAAATGACCTGGAAAACTCCCTAACATTTGCTCAGAACCAACTCAAAGCTACTTGGTTGGACCTCAACCAAGCAAATGCACAGATAGCTGCTATACCTAGTAGTTCATCAGGACCTACTACTACCACTAAGTCCAATAAGAAAGTAGAGGTATTTGCTGATCCAGGTGAATACAAAGGAGAGATCAATAAGTTTGAGGACTGGTGGCTTAAGATCAAGACATGGCTTGAAGTCAATGCAGATACCATCAAACCAAAGTCCTATGGTGCTATAGTTGCTATCTTGTCTCACATGCAAGGAACCTGAGCTGGGACCTTTGCTTTACAGTGACTAGAGCAAGGAAGAACTTACACCTGGAGTGAACTAGTAACTGACATTGAGAAACAATTTTGCCCCACTGCCAAACCAGACTGGGTACTTAGGAAACTTTGGGCCCTTAGGGAAGGAGATATGAGAACCTGTGACTTCCCAGACCAATTTGATAAACTTGTCAGTGAGGCAGGTATTGGAAACTCCCATGCCATCAATATCCTAGAGCAAAATATGAACCCTGACATCAGAGATAAAGTCATTTGTTCAGGAAAACATGACTATGAAGATAAAGCAGGCTACCTCATTGCTATCAGAGAAATAGGAGAGAAGCTGTTATGACTTGACCTGCTTATGTTTATTCTTTTCTTTCTTTTACTTAGCTTAGTCTCAATGGATTCCTGTCCATCTTGTCTGGCCTTACCCAGACCACTCTCATGATGCATAGGTCATTATCCCACAGACTGTATGTTTCATTTCCAACTATTGACCCTACTGTCATTCATTGCTTCAGGTCACTCTGACCATCTTCTGTTTCATGATAATCTTTGATTGACAGCTGCTTCTAATCAACAGATCTGCAGTGGATATGACTCATACTTACTCATTCCGACTTTTTCCTTCCTCCTGAGTCATATCTCCTTTGTTCCCCTTTCTCCTGCATATTCCATGATGTTCCATGACCTTTCATGGATCACGTATATAAACTGTAGTTCTAGCATTTGTATTCACTAAGCCAGAGCTACTCAATTCACCCTTTGAGATAACTCCTATGCTCGATCTCCTTGTTACACTTGGCCCAGGTAGGGTCAAGTGTAGACTCAAGGGTAAGTTCTAGGGACTAGGAGTACCAGCATTCTAGATGCTGTGGTATGATAAGGACCTTTGGGTGAGGTATCTGCTCACAGAGAACATGCTCAGTGACAAAGGGTCATAGGAGTCTGATGAGGACGAGTCTTATCCTGGAGTTGGGAGATCGAGCATAGGAGTTATCTCAAAGGGTGAATTGAGTAGCTCTAGCTTAGAGAATACAAATGCTAGGACTACAGTTTATATAGGTGAGCCATAGAAGGTCAGGGAACTCTATGGAACATGGAAAGAATAGGGACAAAGGAGATATGACTTAGGTTGAAAGGAACAGATCGGAATGAGTAAGTATGAGTCATATCTGCTGCAGATCTGTTGATCAGAAGCAGCTGTCGATCAATGATTATCATGAAATAGAAGATGGTTGGAATGACCTGAAGTGACAATTGACAGTGGGGTCAATAGTTGGAAATGAAAGATGCAGTCTGTGGGATAATGACCTACATATTGCATGAGTGGTCTAGGTAAGGCCAGATGAGATGGACAGGAGTCCATTGAGACTAAGCTCAGTGAAAAGAAGGAAAGAAATAAACATAAGCAGGTCAAGTTGTAACACTCCTGCTTCTCAGGATAAGCTCATCCACATTGAACTCACTGAACTCTTCATCGCTGAGGATGCTCTTCATAAGCAGATACCTCACCTGAAGGTCCTTGTCATACCATAGCATCAAGAATGCTGGTACTCCTTAGTCCCAGAACTTACCCTTGAGTCTATGCTTGACCCTACCTGGGCCAAGCATAACAAAAGCTCTAGCTTACCACATTGTGGCTATCTTTGAGTAGACCCTCTTCATTGTTACGCTTTGCTGTGGGCTAGGCGTTATCTCAAGGAGTCAAGTGGACTTGGGAGTGTCGGAAGCTTGGACAATGTCAAGGACCTCTAGCTGTGGTGCTACTAGAGGGCTACCCTGCTGTGGAAGTGAAGGGTGGGCAAGGACTGAGACTGGGATCAGACGAGGTCCACAGTAACTCGTAGAATTGAGAAGATCAAGCTTAGTGTTACAGGTTGAGTGCTACAGTTTAAATAGACGAGCCATGGTAAAGTGATGGAACTAGATGGAACACTGAGGAACAAGGGTGAGTCAGCGTGTACATGGCATTGAAGTCCATGGAATGTAGAAGAACATATGAGTAATACAATAGTAAAAAGGTATCATCAAGTGGGGCTCGAACAGCGAGATGAGTAGGTACAAGGTGAAGGAGATAGGCATAAGACAAAGCATAGCAAAAGGGGAACAAAAGGAAAAGAAAACGTAACATTCATCAGCTTGACCCCCACTGATCTCCACCACTTGGAGAGCCACTGAACAGCAAAATGCTGAATCCTCAGAATCATCAGCCTCAGATGTCTCTACCAAAGACTCTGATAACCCTAACTTAGACCTTAACCTACGCTCTCCCTCAGAGGAAGCAGAATCCCAAGAAATCTCTAAACAGCTATCCAACCAATTATCAGCTGGATTAGTTATTTCCCAAGCATCCACTCCACCATCACTGACACCAATCACCCAGAGTGGTCATATATTCCCAGCCATGGCACCACTGACTGCCCAGCCTCAGACTCCCACTATGGGAACTAAACCCACAGAAATCCACCTCAGAGTCCCAGAGGACTTCAATGGCAACCTTATGAAAGCACACCCCTGGCTGTGCTCAGTACAATTGTACCTCTCAATCAATACAAAGATATACAATAAAGATGCACAGTGAATTGCCTATGCACTCTCATTCATGAAAAAAGGTATAGCCACCACTTGGGCTGACACCTTCAGAGAATCCGAGGTCGCAGGCAGAGGCTTCTCCCTTGGGAAGTGGTCCAACTTTGTGACCAAGTTTGAAGGAGTTTTTACCCATTCAGAATTGGTTACCAATGCCATTACTTGGCTTGCCACCAAGCGAATGATCCCAGGAAAGAAGGGAGAATTTTTGCCCTCTTTGGCTAACTACACCACCCAGTTTAGGTCTAAAGTTTCCATGGCAAACATCTCTGATGAGGCTGTTCTTATTTCATATTACTCTGCCAGGATTCCTGAAGATCTAATGTTTGGTGTTCTTTGAATAGAGAAACCCCCTGCCAAAGTCACTGATTGGTAAAAGAAAGCAGCTCTCTTTGACTCCCACCGCCAATGTACTCATGGGATTGCTCAGCAACACAAGAAACCCAGCACTCCATATGTGCTGACCTATTCTAAGAAAGAGGAGAAAGACCCTGACACCATGGACATTGACACTGTCTGCCTCCCTCCTAAGCTCACTGAAGTAGAATGCCAGAAATGCTTCAAAGAAGGACGATGCCTTCATTGTCACCAGACTGGCCACATGGCTAAGGAGTGTAAGACTTATGAAACTCCCAAGAACCCCAAGAAAGCCTGAAAGGTCAAGAAGGACAACGTTCCTGCACTAGCTGACTGTGAAGATGATGATGATGATGATGATGA